>JAZKJV010002624.1:0-69162 GCA_037367405.1 Ottelia alismoides | reverse complement strand
TGCGATTTACGCAGTTCTTCCCCAAATCCCTCGCATCTGACGAGATTTCTCTCCTCTCCCCTCCGATTTCTTCTCCACCAAATATTTTCCACCATCAAATTTAATTTTTCCATCTTTGCAAAATCTTATTTGCATCAACAACCCATCTGCCAGGTGGTAAAGTCATGTAGGACCTCCGTTACGTTATGTCTCCAAACAGGTGGTGTGAAGTACCATAGTCCATAATCCACCCTATCATGTTTGCACCAGTACTACCAGTAAAAGCATAAGCGACACCTGAGAAGCTCGAAGAGGCTCTGGTTGTGGCTGCGATATCTATAGTGGTGGTGACAGCAGTAGGAATCATGATATCTCGAATACAAGAGACAATACCATCCAAACGAGGATCTACCTAGGAAGCTGGAGTCTCGAAAGGCTCAATTTGTTCTGCTATGTAACCCGAAATCGGATATCCATGCTTCAGGTAGCATGTATCCTCTGCATGTCCTGGTCGACAATAGAAGGTGCAAGGACCCGTCCACCACCTCTGCCACGAGGGGTGCGTCCCCTAGACTGGGTTGGCCCTCCTCGTCCACGAGAAGCGGCCATAGCAAAAGAGGGCGGACGAGTGGCCCTACAAGGTATGATAATCCAGCTGAGACGATTATAGGCCTCCTCCATGGAAGGTGTGGTAGCCACAATGAGAAGTTGTGTGCACGCTGCATCATACTCTTTATCATGGCATGCCATGAAAACTCCAACCATTGTGGAGTTCCTATAAGACTTATGTTGCTCTAGAGATGTCGTAATAGGCATATAACTACGAAGTTTCTCGAACATGCCATGGAGTGAAGAGTTGTACATGTGCAGAGGACGGTCATTCTACTTGGTGTTGTAGATATCAAACTGTAGCTGAAGAATCTTGGCCTCATTCTTCGCTTGAGCATAAGTGGAAGCCAAAGTGTCCCACATCGCCTTGGCGGTGGGCTGGTTTAGAATATCATTAGCTATCTCTGTGGTGAGGGTCCCTCATAGCCAAACACATGCATACATGTCATCTTGCTTCCAAGAAGCATTTGCCCAAGTCTTATCTGTTGACTCTAGATCTGTCAGAATGTGCTCCTTATTATTGCACTGCATGAGGGTGAGAAACTGCATGGACCATAACTAATAGTTGATACCATCCATCTTAGCGACGAGAGGCGGGCCATTGAAGGCTCCCGATGAGAAAATGCCACCTTTGTTCTCTGCCATGATGATAAAACGGCCAAAGGCGGATTCAATTGGGGAGTAGACCAGTATGAACAAGTCTACACGAACATACGGATGATTGGTTGGACGGGTAGACTCGTACAACCATCCTCATCAATTCTCGTGCTCGCTAGGGCCGAAAAATGTGATTTATATGATTGAAATCGCGTTCTCTGGTCGAAATCAGACCACAAATTGAACCTCATAGGTTCACAACATCGCGCAGAAGGGTCGACAGTGGCCAAGAACAAGGAGAGCAGGGGCGGTTGTCGACGGTGGTCTGTGGGGGGTCTTGGGGAGGCCGGGTTGCAATAGGTCATGAGCTGAGCGGCATGGGGAGGTCGAGCGGTGATGTGACCTGGGCCATGACCTGAAGGGCCCCCAAGTGGCGACCGAAGGAGAGGGCCGTGCAGCGGAGGTGGTAGCACAGAGAGAGGGCGTGCGACGATGGTGGCGGCACGGAGAGAGGGTGGGGCGGGGGAGGGGGGAGGGTTAGGAGAAGGATATGGGAACTCCGGTCTAGGACCGTCACTCTTATACCATGTTGAGGGAAGAAGAATGACTTGATTAATGAGAGGCCTAATGTTCTCTTATATAGGAGAGGAACCTATTGAGCAAATTACGATAAGAGAAAAAAAAAGAAATAGAAAATAAGCAAAAAAACAATAATAATAACATATATCTCAACATGGCCCATATCTATTTCCATTATATCAAGTGATATCTCATGAAACATCAATGAAATGTGGGTAAATGGGTGAAATGCATGGTATTTATGCTGTAAATTTGACATATCGAAAATATTAGACAATATTTCTTCCCGATTTTACCAATCTATGTGTGATATTGTTCCATTTTCCCCATTCCATCATCTTCTTGCTATAGTCCTGGGAGTGTGTTTCGCATGTCGTGAGCCTATGACAACATGTTGATTATGCTCTAAGAGATTCATATCACGCTCTACAACTGCAAGGGTGTCATGACATCGAAATGGAGTCAAACCATATTTAACTCTTCATATTTTGCAAATTTATCTTTAATTTTGCAATATCTATACACCTAACTAATAGTGGGGTTCTCTCCTCTTTATCCTACAACATGACACGCATTCTCTCATTCCACTTCCTATATTCGTCCCTCTTCCTCTCTCTATCCCTCCCTCTCTATATCCCCTCCCTCTCTCTATCCACTTTATCCACTTCCTCTCTCTCCCTCGATCTCTCTTTCTCCCTCTCTTCTCCCCCATTTATTTTCAATGATCTCTCTCCTTCACTTTCTCTCTCCATATTCGATTCCCCCCCCCCCTCTCTTCATATTCTCTCCCTCCTCACCCTCTCTCTCTCTTCAAATTCTCTTCCTCCCTCCCTTTCTCTCTCTCCATCAACTCACATTTTATATTTCATTTCCTCTTTTTAGAAACATATGTATATTAATTAAATAAAGACAATATCATATATTATTTATAGTCTTTACAAAATTTAAAATATATATTAGATTTTTATAAAAAGTTGTTATTGTCTTTTTAAATCTACTACTTTGGAAAAAATAATTGTAATTTTTTAAAACTACTATTGACATCATTCATATATAATAATTTTTTAGTTGAAAAAATGAATGAATATTTTTTATCATAACGATTTCAAAAAAATATGCATTCAAATAACAATTTAATCCATTAATTTTTAATAAAAAAACTTAATCAAATATATAAATACGTTAACATAATAGTTTATAAATATACAAGTTATATGAATTTGTTCTTATAATTTTTTAAAAGAGTATCATGCATGCATTTAGTTTTATTTATTAAAATATATTATATAAACATAATTAAACTGAACACTTTATTTAGTATTTAGTAAAATCAAAACTTATAGAAATAAATATTACCATATTAAGAAAATATATGTCATTTTATCTCTCTTTTTTACCAACTCTCTCTTCTTTCTCTCTCCATTATTTAAAAATTACATTTTTCCAAACTTAGCCAGTCTTTCTCTCTCTTCATTTTCTCTCCCTCCCTTTGTCTCTCTCTCTCCATAAATTCACGTCTCTTATTTCCTCTTCCTAAATTTAAAAACATGTTAATATTAATTAAATAATGGCAAAAGCATATATTATTTATAGACTTTATAAAATCTGAAATATATATTAGAATTTTTTAAACTACTACTTTTCTTTTAAATCTACTATTTGAAAAAAATAATTGTATTCTGTCGCGAAGCGCGGGTATGCTCTCTAGTCTTTCGCTAATTGCAAGATCCACACCGATCTGAACTTATATCAGATGTGTGGACTATTCAGTATCACTAAAAACCTTCTAATTGTTGTCTTTTTAGCTAACAAGTGTGAAATTATGTATTTTACTTACCGACTAAAGAACACAAGGAAAAATAATTTCTAAACAATCACTTTTTAAGCCATATCTATGATTTCCACCCATATTGTTGAACTATCCCGAAATATCCCTGCTCAGATTCACGCAAAACTACACTGAAATTGATATTAGATGCGACGTTGTTATCACAAGATTTTGCCACTTATTTGTTTAAAAAGTTTATGAAAAAGCAATGTTATCCACAAAGTAAGAATTGTCTACATCAGTTAAAAATCAGAAACATACCTGAATGGAGACATCCTGGTCTGCCCAAACCCGTTCTTGAATTGATGTAGGAGTTTTAGATGACATTAACAGCCGCTCTAACTTTTCAACTGGTATTCCAACCCGTCTTGCCAACTCATTATTTGTTGGTGTATGCCCTTCTTGAATGTATGCCATTCTCTCAGTTTTTATCTTTTTTAGTACTGCGAAGACATTTTCCTGTGTTATTGCAGAAAGTGAGTATATTATGTCAAACTAAGCGGTATCAAATCATAGATGAGATCATCTAAAAGAGGTTCTTTTTATGTATCCCATGTCCATAGCATCTATCAAGACAATAATCATACATTTTCCAACTAAAAGCAAAAACTGTACGACCCGAAAGTTCAACACTTGTATTAGGAAACAAAACCAAGAAAAGTACAATGAGTGCAGTATTTAATGATCGATAACATTTCCTGCTAATAAATCAGCGGCAACCTGCATATAAGGAGTTTTTTTTGGAAAAGCCAATGAATGACTCAAATGGAAAGCCATCAACAAATTCGTTCAACTAAAACCATACGAGATTGGCTTCAAAAAATCATATGTTAGAATTTAATAGTACATCCATGCTGCATACAAGATATTGGCTCTATGCGCCACATTTTCCAGATAGTATCTCTCGCATATGAACACCACTGCATTTATCTGGGTCCACAGTTCCCACAACTGCCAGCAGTTGACACCAACCAGATGTCTTCTATAAGCACCCCTGCATTTCTCTAGGTCCGCAATTGACTATATCTTGACACCTTATATAAGCTTACTCCGTCACGAGGCGGATACCCAACCCGTTTTGATCGTGACCTAACCCGACCCATCATTATAGGGTCATCGGTTGACCCGACCCGTTCCAAGTGGGTACCCAATTCTAATGAGTACACAGATTATTTAAACAGCTCACGGGTACCCGAGTGAAAACTATTATCCAAAAGAATGGAAAAAAAGACCTCGTCACGGTTAATTGAATGTACCCCTCAACCCTATTTCATAAACTGAATAAGAGGAATGAATCACCCTTTCATAATTAAAGAAATAAAAGATCGCTTAATGTAGGTAGAAAACACTTTACGGATAAATGATATGTGGACATTGGAAATAACACATCCGATAACGCAAAAAGATGAAATCCTTTATGAAGTGGATTAAAAAATTGAATAAAATAAATAGAATAAACAAACCCAACGAAGACTACATGGATGGAAGGGCAGGGGATCTACAGTAGCTGCAGTTGGGGATGGTGGATGCCCTTTGGGCTGGAGGCTGGTGGTGGTGTTGGGATCGAAGACGGGGGAGCTGTCAGCGGTGGAGAAGAAATTGGGGGTGATGGGGTTTTTTCAATGCTATGGATGGGCTTGGATGCCAATGGGGTTTTCGGAGGCGGACAGGGGGTTAAAAGCGGTGGAGATTTTCGATGGCGGGGTGGGGTTGCGACGGGAGAGAAGAAGGTGGGAGGAAGCCAAGGCCTTTAACTGTAAGAAATCGAAAGCATGGGACTGTGAGCGCCTGGTTGGGGTGTGTACCCGAATACCCGGAACTTCCGATGGGTTTTCCACCGGGTCATGAGCCGTTGAATGGGTTACTTTCTCATGGGTACCTGACCGACATCTTTTCCCATGTTAGGGTAGAGATAGTCGGATTGGATTGGGTACCCGTTTGATCATATCATTTTGAACACCCCTATTGCTCCCCTTCACCAACCCTTCCCGCTCTAAACTACTACAAAAAATGTTGATGTGCTTTGAATCATAATCATCTGATCCAGATTGAAGAATCGTTGTATGCATCCCCTCTCGTCGTACCATACCACCGTGAATTTTTTATTAACGATTCTATTTGTATTCAGGTATATGGATCTGTTTGTTTCGGGGATATATATGTATGTGAGTAGTATATAAACTTCCCTAGGGTTGGAGCTTTCTGCATCCTCTGTATTTTCTTCTTCTCCACATAGCGAAAACTGATCGTCGTCGTCCAAGGACGTAGCCCAGTTACAGAAACATGTAAATACGTGTGTCGTTGTGCTTGCATGATTGATCTTGTTTGAGTGTGCTTTCGCAATTTGCAACAAAAAATGCCAAAAATAGTCACACCGACCTAAGCGAATCCCATAGGTCTCCAAACCAAGGATGCCTTTGGTCACATAAAGAAATAATCACCATAGAAATAATTAAATGAAAGAAATAACATTGTTTCATGTAAGTGTATGTCATAGTAGTACATACTATTTAGTTGATTAATATAGCCTTGTAATTAACTCATGTTATTTTTTTTAAAGTCGAATGGTGGATGTAATACGGTGTGGATGTTTGCATTTGAGAAAAGCTACTTCAACTTGATCCATTAAAAAAATGAAACAAATTGGGTCAAGAAAAGTCGAACGATTTGGTTTACGTCCGCTACAATACCGCATTGTATATGAAGCATGACAAGGAAGGGTGTAAAAAAGATAATTATAAGGATCAGATAGATGTCGCATACTTATTCAAGATCTATGATAATGTAGATGAGGAAGAGAAGGATGTCCTTAAGACGATGGATGGAAAGCGACATACATCATGCTCTTGATGAAGGTTGAAGCATGAATCCAACGATCACTCAACAAATGGGTGTTGATGACGATGACTTCATGGACAGAATGGGTCATAGAAGCATCGGCCCTCTTGGCATCGAGAGTGATCCCGACAGTCCATCTTCTAGATCGAAGGGCAATGACAGTGATGACGGTGATGGAGATGCAGGTGAGGCAATTGAATATGCAAGTGGTGATAATGTATAAGCAGCTTCTTGTAGTGGTGGAAGGGGGCCACCGATTGACAGTCAAATGCATGGTGTTGGACAAGAGGACTGCGAGTGTGGGTCCTATATGAAATATGGATACCAATTGTATTCGTATGGTGGTCATGAAACTTGAGTCCTATGGAAATTGTCAAATTAATTATTATATGGAGAATTTCACTTCTCCATTGGGATCTCTTAATCTTGAAATGGATAATTCTTTATACAAAGATGTCGATGAATCCTCTTCCTCGCCCTTTCATTATGAATCAAGTTTTCATTATCAAGAATCTTAATGAGTTCTTCAAGAATGATCATATCACGACGGCAGCATTTTTCCTCAATGCTTTCCTCAATTTCTCGAGAGATCTTGTGGAGAGCTTTTGCATGTCATGTACATTAATCTTATAAAGGGTATGTACGATGGGTAGGAATGCAAACGAACAGACACAGTTACATATATAGGTGTTACCATATCATTATCCATTTTTAAATACAAATAGAGATGCAGATACAAATATTGGCATATATGAAAACTATGTTATCATATCATTAAAAAACGAGTACCTATGTAAAAAGAATACTATTCACATACGAGTAACATTAGAAATACTTTATACATTAGCTTAAATATACATGTATTGGACAGAATATGCATGATATTAATATAATAAACGTGCTTATATCATAATATTTATATCAAATATGGTGAAGAAGGTATATAATTATGTTATGGTTAAAAATAAATCTGCAACTATATTTATATACGAATACATATATGGATGTTTGTGGATATCAAAGTCAAATACATATTTATTTTAAAATGAATATAGATACATATGCCAAAATCTATATAAAATGGATAAGATGGCGAATCGGATATTTATATATTCATTTCTGTTGAGGGAAAATGAATGAATTACCTTATGAGAGGGCCTAGGGTTGTCTTATATAGGAGAAGAACCTATTGGACAAATTACAGAATGAAGAAAAGAGAAATAAAAAATGAGAAAACAATAACAAAAATAACTAATATCTCAACACTCCCCCTCAAGCTGGAGTGTAGATATCAATCAGACTCAGCTTGGAACTCAGATCCTCTTGCTAGGGCCTTTGTAAGTACATATGTTGTCTGGTCTCCAGAGCTGACATGCGTAGTGGCGATAATACCCTTATGTATCATGTCACGACTGTAGTGGCAATCCACCTCTATGTGCTTCGTCCTCTCATGAAAGGATGGGTTGTTGGCAACGAAAAGAGCAGTTTGATTATCACATTGGAGGTGCATGGGAAGAGGCACCTCTATGGTCCAATCAGTAAGAACAGATTTGACCCACATCATCTGTGTACTAGCCTATGCCATGGTCTTGTATTCTGACTCAGCACTTGATATGGCAACCATGGTCTGCTTCTTACTCTTCCATGAAACAAGATAATTCTCTATGAACACAACAAAACCTGATATCATAGAAGGTCGTATCCCGATATATCGGCGATATATCGCCGATATATCGATATCGACATGGGACCGATATCGAAATCGATATATCGATATATCCGATTTCAGGCATTTTCTTTAGAAAGATTCCTAGATATAGCGATATATCGGCGATATATCGGCGATATATCGATATCGACACGATATCTAAACGATATCGATATCGATATGTCCTTCCATGCCTGACATAGATTTTCTATCCTTTGGACACCCAGCATAATCTGCATCAGCACGTCGTAACTGAGAAAGATGTGCCTCTGCTGAAAAGAAGTCTAGTACCAGGTGAAATCTTCAAGTATCTCAGAATCATATGGATTGCATTCATATGTGCCTGTCCGGGCTGCTCCATAAACTGACTCACCTTACTCACGGCAGATGATATGCCGGGCCTGGTAATCGTCACATATAGTAGCTTGCCAACAAGCTCTTTGTACCTCCTCTTGTCGACCTCCTCAGTATCAATATCATAGAGCTTCATGCTCAGGTCAAGAGGAGTGGTGGCAGGTCTGCAATCTGCCATGCTTGTCTCTGAAAGAAGATCTATAACGTACTTCCTCTGGGTCATCACAAGACCTCGCTGGTTCCTGGCAAACTCTAGTCCAAGGAAGTAACGTAAATGTCCAAGGTCCTTGGTCACAAACTGCTGACCTAGGAAGTCCTTGACACCCTGAATGCACTGCTCGGCATCCCCTGTAACAACAATATCATCAACATAAACAAAGATGATTGTAGTACCTCTGTGGGTCCTCTGTACGAACAAGGAGTGGTCGACGGTTGATCTCACAAATCCATGTTGCTCTATCAAGTTTGAGAGCCTCTGGAACCATGCTCTTGGACTCCGTTAAGGTCATAGATAGCCTTATGTATCATGCAAACCTTCTGACACTCCTCAGCAGCAAACCTAGGTGGTTGCTGCGTGTATACCTTTGCATGTAGATTACCATAGAGGAAGGTATTCTTCGCATCAAGCTGATAAAGGGGTCAACCTCGTGTCACAACAACAAAAAGGAGAATACGCAAAGTAGAATGTCTAGCAATTAGAGAGAAAGTATCATGATAGTCCACACCATATGTATGGGTGAACACTCGTGCCACAAGTCTATCCTTATAGTGATCCACGCTGCCATCCGCACGGTGTTTCACAGTGATCACCCATTTTCATCCGGCAACAGATGCATCAACAGGAGAAGAAACAAGGCTCCATGCACCACGTGACTGTAGTGTAGCCATCTCCTCCTCCATAGCTAACCTCCACTGACTATCCTTGAGAGCCTCCTTATATGTCCGTAGTACCTGCACGGCTGATAGTGCTAGAGTAAACCTCATGAAATCTTCTGATAACCTACTCAAAGAAACCTGGTCTGCAAGAAGGTAAGTAGCACACGCATGTTTCTTCTTTCGTAGAGCAATCGGCACGTCTGTATCATCTGCCACATCCGAAGCCTGTAGGTTTCCCTCTGGAGAGGGTACCTGCTCATCCTGTCTAGAATCTTGTTACACAGACAACTCAGTAGTGACATCAGTAGAAACAATATGCTCATTACATACCTGAGGCGTGCTAGATGATGGACAAGGCCTGTGAACAGGGGGAACAGAGCAAGACCTGCGAGTAAAAGCATGTGGCAAAAATTGAACCAAAGAAGCAGGTGGTGGAGGTGGAGGTGGAGGAGGTGGTGATGGTTGAGCAGGTAGTGGTTGTGGGGGGGAGGTGGTGGTATGAATGTAGGCGGAGGAGGCAAGTAGATCTCAGCATCATAGTCAAACAAAGCAAGTCTATCACCTGTAGGAGAAAAATACATGACGGACACAAAGAAAGTGACATCAGCACTAACAAAGTACTTTCACCTGAGCAGATCAAAGTAGCGGTACCCTTTCTGGGTAAGTGAGTACCGACAAAAATGCACTTGACAACTCTGGGAGAGAGCTTGTCACGACCAGAAGAGACATCATGAATAAATACAACAGAACCAATCACACGATGAGTAAGGGAGAGAAAATCCTTATCAGGAAACGCTATCGAAATAGGAATCTTCTCTTCCAACACAGACGAGGACATGCGGTTAACCAGATAGCATGCAGTGAGGACAGCATCACCAGTAAGCATGAGGACTATGACTCTGTATCTCTCAGACTCCTTCTGAGACTCCCCCTCAGCAGCAAACCCTGGTGATTGCTGCATATAAACCTCCTCCTGTGGATCTCCATAAAGAAACGCATTCTTCACATCAAGTTGGTAAAGAGGCCAGTCACATAAAACAACAACTGATAGGAGAATGTGCAATATCGAGTGTCTGGCCACTAGAGAGAAGTTATCTTGATAGTCTACCCCATAAGTCTGAGTGAATCTACGTGCTACAAGCCTTGCCTTGTAGCGATCCACACTGTTATCTGCCTGCTACTTCACCATAAATATCCATTTGCACTCCACAACAGATGCACCTAGAGGAGCAGAAACAACACTCCAGGTAACACGACACTGCAAAGCGCATCTCCTCCTCCATGGCAAGTCGCCAACTGCTATCCCGTACGGCCTCCTGGTATGTTCGTGGGATAGTAATAGCTGAAAGTCCCATAACAAACCTCATATACTCCTCTGAAAGATGGTCCAAGGAAACATGCATAGCTAAAGGATGCGTAGCACAGTTGCGATGTGGTTTCTTCAAGGCAATAGTTACATCGAGGTCATCAGCCGCTCTATTCTCTGGTATCAGCTCCTCCTGGGTAGTATCATGTGGAGCATAGCACCAGTGCCATCAGTAGAAACAATGTGTTCACTACATACCTGGGGTGTGCTAGATGACGAGAAAGGCACATGCATGACCTCAAATTTCAGCGAAATTCGTTCGAATTTCTGTCCAATATCGATATCCTATCGAAATCGAAATTCAATCGAATGGCTGAAATGACCGAAATATGAGGGCCCTAGTATAAAAAATGACCGAAATGACTGAAATTTCGATCGAAATTTGATCGAAATTCCGTTTTAGTCAGTCACTGAAATGGTGACCGAAACCAAGATTTAGGGCCTTGGGCGCAGGAGCAGAGGGGCGACTAGAGGACCTGCGAATGTAAAACTGAGGTAGGAACTGAGTCAGGGTAGACAGAAATGGAGGTGGTGGAGGAGGTAGAGGTGACTGAGACTCAACATTTTTTATTGTAACGAGGGTGATCCCCCATTGTGGGGGTCACCGTCGAAAAAAATTCATTAAAAAGAGTTTAAAGTATATTACCGTGAGATCCAGAAATTATAAAGTGCATTACAATGAGAAGCTACATTCTCGTAATAAAACCTCCGGTTGTTGAAAATCAAATCTTTTTGTCCAGCCCAAAGAATAGCAAACGGCTTCGAGCAATCATCAGTAGAGTCGGTGCCAGTCGCCCGTATAGATCTCCAGAATTCCGTTGTCCCCTCACTCGCAACCCAAGGTATCCCAACCTCCCTCCAGATCCGTCAGACGTCGAGCACTTGAAGAACAAGTAATCAGAGTCTTCCTCCGTCTCCTCACACCCGTCGCATTGCGTGTCTGCCAATCCTAACAATCTCCCCCTCTTTGCTTTATCACATAAGCAGCCCCTTCTCAAGTACCATTGGAAAATTTTGACTCTGCTCGGGATCTTCAACGTCGAAACTACTTTCATGTCCTGGCACAGCTTCCCATTCTGGTCCTCTGCCCTTCGTTTCAACTCCTTGTAAGCTTTTTTCACTGAGAATTTCGTGTCCACCCACTCAAAGTGATCTCTGTCCCGTGAGAAGTCCTCAGGTGGGAGGAGTTCAACATGCAACTTGAGATAGTCCTCCATGCGTTGATCTAAGAGGTCTCCCAGAAACGGTGACGACAACGTTCCTACATCCGCTATCTGCGAAAGCGTACCCTCTTTGGATGCCGCCAAAGCAAACATGCATTGAAATCTGCCTTCCATCATGCCCTCCCCAGTCCAATCACAGCGTCATAAACTAAAAAGGCGGCCATCACCTACCTTAGGCTGTAGCCTGGGCGCCAATAACGGCAATACCTCATGGATACCTACCCATAGTGGTGATTCAAAGCGTATTCTTCCAGCCACAAGTTCACCATTAACCTCATAAATCTTCCTTAGCAGTCTAGCAGCCAACGAGGTTGGCGGACTCCATATGTGAATCACCCATTTGGCAATGAGCGCATTGTTCATACACTCCACATCATGAGCCCCAAGTCCACCGTCGTTGCGCCCCCTTGTAATCTCATCCCAACTAACCAGGTGCATCCTGGGTCCCTGTTGCTTCCCATCCGACCAGAAGAATCTCCTCATCAATGTGCCAGTCTTCCTTTTAACCCCCACCGACATCAATCTAGTAGAGTAGAAGAAGATAGGAATATCTGAGAGCACGTGCTTCAACAGAACCAACTTTTCCCCTTTGTACAAAGTGACTGTATTCCACCCTGTCAACCTCTGCTCCATCCTGTGCACCACCTTGTCCCAATCTGCTCTCTTCAGTTTCCCAGCTAACGGCACTCCAAAATAGGGGATGGGAAGGTCCCCCAATGGGCATTCAGTCATCCCTGCAACGATGGAAGGCTCCGCTTCATTCATCCCAAAATGTAATGATCGTTGACTTACACTTGTTGATCTCCAGGCCAGAAAGATTGCCAAAAATCTCTACCAGTTGGACCGCATTAGCATTCTGACCCTCTGTGCCACCCAAGAAAAGAATCGTACCATCTGCATACTGTACGGGGGACAGAGATGTCCTCCTTATGGAACCCTTCACACCATCCAGCCCCTATTGCCTGCCTGAATAGGACTCCCAAAGCATCTGCTACAAGAATGAACATCATTGGAGCCAACGGACACCCCTGCCTCGCATCCCGCTGCAATTGGAAGAAACCTCCCTCGGGTTTACCATTCATCAGGAAAGAGTAGCAGGAGGTAGTAATGTATCTCCTCATCTAGCATGCCCATGCATCTGGGAAGCCTTCCCTCTGTAAAGACACACATAGGAACCTCCAGTTGACGTAATCATAAGTCTTTGCGTAGTCTATCATCCATAAGACCCCTCTCATCTTTGTCTGCTTCCACTCAAGGCGGATCTCTGAAGTCATCACTAAACCATCAGCCATCTGTCTCCCTGAACGTTGACTGGCCCTGAAGCACCACCAATTCCAGAACCCCCTTAAGCATGTTCGTCAGAATCTTATCCACAATGAGATAGATTGCGTTGGAGAGTGCAATAGGGCTAAAATCCTCCACCTTCACGGGAGTGTCTTTCTTGGGCAGTAGGAACAGCAACGCCCGGTTAATCTTCTCGAATCCTCTATTTCTTTCCCTGAATTCATTAAGCACCTCCAACACCTTCTCCAATAGATCCTAGAACTTGTGGTAGAACAACACCGGGAAGCTATCCGGACTGAGACTTAACATGAGGAGTTGTTGGTGGAGATAACAGAGGTGGTGGAACAAAGATATCCTCACAAAGTTAGCATTAGACAACCTGTCACCTGTAGGAGAAAAATACATAATCGACTCAAAAAAAGTGACATCAGCACTCACATAATATTTTCTCCCAACAAGATCAAAACATATAATACCTTTTTTGGGTATGAAAATAACTAACAAACACACATTTGACAAGGAAGCTTGTCATGACCAGGAGTAAGGGAGACTCCGGGGGTAAGGGAGAATAAGTTTCGAGGAAACGCAATCAAGAAAGAGACTTTTTCTCTAAGGATAGTAGATGGCATGCAGTTCACCAAGTAACATGCAGTGAGAACCGCATCACCCTAAAACGAATGAGGAGCTCGACCCTGAATCAAAAGAGTCCTCGTTATATCTAAAAGATGATTGTGTTTGCGTTCAGCAACATCATTCTGTTGCAAAGTGCAAGCATACGAAGTCTAATGAACAACACCAATAGATCTGAGGAAGTCAAACAACCGTAAAGTAGAAAACTCCAAGGCATTGTCAGTGTGAATAAATTTCACATTAGCAGAAAAAATGTTCTTAATCTCAATAAGAAAAGATTTAATAACAAGAACAGACTTATTCTTTATCAGGAAGACCCAAGATAATCTATCTAGAGAAATCGTCCACAACAACCATATAGAATTGATGTCCCTGATGATCAGGTTAACGACTAGGACCCCAGATATCAAAGTGAACCAATTCAAACAGCTGGCTACTACGACGACTCTAACGACTTGGAAAAGAGAAACGATGATGCTTCCCAAGTTGACACACCTCACACTCCAAGGTAGTACAAGTAGAGATTTGTGGGAGGACATGACACAACTTCTGCAGAGAAAGGTGTCCAAAGCGATGATGCCGCATGAAAGGAGAAACATGACCAGAAGGGATAGTAGCAGCACCAGTACACGAAGGCTGAACAAGTCTGTAAAGTCCGCTCTTCTCACGGCCATATCCAATCATCCTGCCCGTGAGTATGTCCCGAAACATAAGAGAAGAAGGATCAAATATGACACGACAATGTAAATCTTCTGTAATCTGATCTAATAGACAAAAGATTCATTTGAAATGATGGAGCATGTAAGACATTCTGCAGACACGTCAAGGGAGCTAGAACAATCTCCCCCTGTCCAACAATTGGCAATCACAACTGATCTACCAAGAGGGATAGACTTGTAAGAAGTAAACAGTGCTCGATCGTCACACATATGATGAGATTCTTCAGAGTCCATGATCCAATCAGACAAATCTGAACTGCTACTACTGGTAAGTGCATAAGTAATACTTGACGAACTCGAATAGGCTTTAGCAGCATGTGCGACATCCGAAGACCCTGCAATCAAAGTAGTACAAGTAGTCATCATCTCTCCCAGTCTAGAAACAATATCATCAAAACATGCATCATGAGCCTGAGCAGGAGTAGGCTCGGTCTGCTCAACAACTCGGGCAGACACAGGATACCCATGCTTCTGACAGCATGTCTCCTCAGAATGACCAGGACGGTGACAATATGAACATGGACCACGTTGATATCCTCCTCCTCGACCACGTGGTCCTCGGCCATGAAACTGTGAAGTACCCCCTCTGCCATGAGAAGTTGTTATAATAGGAGTTTGAGCCACGGTCGTAGATGAAGTAATGATCCTGCTCAGTCTCATGTAGACCTCCTCCATTGGAGGTATCGTCTCTTCAGTAAGTAGTTGAGTACGTGTTGCATCATACTCAGAGTCAAGAGATGACAGAAAGACTCCTGTCATAGTGGCATTCAGATATGCTTGTAGTTGTTCAGTGTTGGTAGTAACGGCATGAAGCTATGGAGATGCTCAAACATGCCTCTAAGATGTGAGAAATGTGTATGAAGAGGTTGATCATTCTGCTTGGTTGAAAAAATATCAAAATGCAACTGTAGAATCTTGCTCTCATTCTTTGTCTGGCCATATGTGTCGGCTAAAATGTCCCACATAACCTTTTTTGTGGGTTGATTGACAATATCATTGGCAATCTCCGTGGTGAGCGTCTCGGAGAGCCAAATGCGAATAGAGGCATCGTTTTGCTTCCAAGAAGCATTAGCCCCAGTTTTGTCCACCGGCTCTAAATATGTCAGAATGTGCTCCTTGTTATGACACTACATAAGGGTACGAAACTGCATGGACCACAACTCATAGTTGGTCCCACCCATCTTTGCGATGGGTGCTGGGACCTTGAAGACACTGGACGATGAAAAAACATCACCCTTGTTCTCTGACGTGGTAACAGTAATGCCGATATCCGAAACAAAAACTGTGGGGTAGACTAATCTGAGTGATTTTACACAATCATATGGAGGACTGATTGTTGTAGACTCATACAACCATCCCCATTACTTGGTGATGTAGTCTAGAATCGTAAGACGTGATTTATATGTTGAAAAATCACGAAAAACGAACAAAATATGACTGTAGCTCCTTGTTTGCTCGGCCAAACTGCAGCCTGCTCAAGAACGAATCGGCACTGGGCGGAACCGGTTCACCAATCTGGGCTGGGTTGGGCACTGATCGGTGATGTGCGAGGTCGTTAAGCGGTGATAGTGGGGTCGTTGGGTGGTAGGCGGCCAAAGGCGATGAGGTTATCGCGCATGGGTGTGAGTGGCAGCAAGTAGGGACGAGCATTGGGCTGGGCTGGCCCAGCCCAACACAAAAAGCCCGGCCCGGCCCAAGCCCAAACGAACATTGGGCCGGGCTTGGGCCTAATTTTTAGGCCCGAATTTCTTTTGGGCCGGGCTCGGGCTAGGCTTGGCCCAGCCCGACTCGGCCCACGGGCCCGACCCGAAAGGGCCCGAACCCTTCCCATATCCTACAAGTATGGAAACTCTCACCTGCCATGCGCACTATGTTCATATATCCTATCTTCATACAATGTTTATAAATCAAGAAAGTCAGGTGTGGGACATATGAGCTGATGATTATTGTATTTCATTTCAGAATCAAGGCCTTAAATGTCGGTTTCGGTCACCATTTCGGTACTGACCAAAACAGAATTTCGATAGAATTTCGGTGGAATTTCGACCGAAATTTCGATCATTTGGTCATTTTTTGTACTAGGACCCCCATATTTCGATCATCGATTTCGACTGGATATCGATATTCGACAGAAATTCGACCGAATTTCGCTGAAATTTGAGGCCATGTTTCAGAATTATTTTTTCTTAATTAGACTATGTCTTAGATTCTGGTGGTTATTCTTGAAATTTTTAGTATTTATTTTTTCCATTAGAATATTTTCTATTATTAAACCTTTACCCAATACGAGCATTATGCCCATTTTTTAACATGTAGTGCATGGTGCACCTATTGTTGTTAACTATGTAAACTTGGTTCAATCTTTCAATTTCTGTAACGAGAGACGTTTATGATATATAACATTGAGTGGACTTGTATAAAATGAGAAATCATCTCCGGTAGAACTGAGTTTTAGTTGTTTCACAAGTATTATGGCATATGTTTTAAACAATTTTAGCTCGTCTAACTTGAATTGAGATTGACTTTAAACGCAAACTCAAAGTTAATAATATATAATGGGTTAAGATGAGCCGGCCCAGCCCAAGCCCGGCCCATAGGAATTGAGCCGGGTCTGGGCTTGGGCCGAACCAAAAAATATTTGCGGGCCTAGGCCCGGCCCAAGGCCCAAAGTTTTTAAGTGGGCTTGGGCCTGGGCCCTTTAGGGCCCGGCCCATCCCGGCCCATGCTCATCCCTAGCAGCAAGGGTATGTCGTTGGGGTAGCGAGGGGTTGCTGCTAGGTCGGCGAGGGGTTGTCGCTGGAGTGGGTTGTCGCTGAAGTGGGCTATCGCTGGAGGGAGGTTGTCGCACGAGGGATTGCCGCAGGAGGCAGCGACAGGAGAAGTGGGGGAGGGGCGTGTAGGGTTAGGGTTGGTGGAATATGTGAACTCCGGTCTAGAACCGTAGCTCTGATACCATGTTGGAGGAAATGAATTGTTTTATTATTCATGAGACCCCGGGACTCTCTTGGGTAAATTGCAAGAGAGGAGCATAAAGAAAATAAAATAAGAAATAACAACAAAGGCCCTGGTAAATTGCATGAGAGGTATATAAAGAAAATAAAATAAGAAATAACATCAAAGATGTACAACTATCTCAACAGGGATACTTGGAAGGAGTACAATAAGACATTGGCTGATGAAATAATGACAAAATTGACTGGTTAAAAATAGAATTGATTGGTCAATACAAAAGAATCACATCAGCTTTCATATTTTTATCACTAAATATTTTTTTCTTAGAATTATCATAATAACTTCTAAGGTTATCAAAATCCCACAAATGGATCAGAATGCAGCATACTGGCAACTGGTAGTTTCTAGAGTGGTGGAATATATATGAAGAAGTAAGGGCTATCTAAAATTTATAAATTGTCAAAAAACAGCATACTGGCAAGCGGATGGTTTTAGAATGCTGAAATATAGCTTTTTTAATTGACTGCCGAATCCACCAATATGCATAAGTTGGAAATCTACATCCAGCTTTAGGCTTGAATTTCTCCAAACTCTTCATAAGACCCATGCTTCCAACCTACATCAACAGCACACCAAATAACCATAGTTCCTGATTTGTAGATGAATAATAGTGAGATAAACAAAGCTGCTTCTCCAACCTGTTAATAGCATAACTAATGTCCATTGTATTTATCTTCGATCCAAAAAAGATGTAATCTTATGATAATTCAACATACATGGAACAAAGCTAGAACCATGCAGTATAAATAACTGTACTTCTACAGGAAAAAAATGATACGAGTATCTAAACCTGCAGCAAATCTTGAAGGCGGAGGCCTTTTCCCAGATACTGTTTTGCAACATGTATCACCAGACGAAAATTGGCATAGATCATCTTATCTCTGCAGCGATTTCCATCGCTGAGTAATAACTGAACTGAATGGCAACTCATTCCAACAGCTTCAGCCCACTCTGATAAAGTTGGTTCACGGGAAAACTGCATATGGAGCCTCTGTTTTACTTCTTCTATTTTTTTGAGATCCTGTTTGTCAGGGAGGAATTCTTGTAAAAGCAGTAAACCATTTTCTAGATGATATAGAGAAAAAGAACTGTAGCTAACTTAATTCTAAGAAAACATGCCTGTATTTGAGAAAACAAGTCTCTTTCTTCTTTTAGAGTAAGGAGTTGCTTCGTCTCTGGACCCCACAAGAAAAGTCCAAGAGGGTCATTTGAGTCAAGTGATCTGGCGATTTTTTTCTTCAAGCCTGAAGTTGTGGAAGCAGAGCTATAATGTGAAAAAGCATATTTCTTCTTCGATATTTTGCGTTTCTTCAATTTCCTTTCAAGAAGTCGTCCAGATCTCACCATTTGTGTCTTCACACTAACAGGTTCTACAGTACTGAAATTAAAAGCAAGTTCTTAAAATTTATGTGCTCAAGCCACAAGGATCACAGGGAAGGAGTGCCATGTCAAGTTAGGGACCTGAGTAGATGGCTTTCATCCAAACTGTTGCCCAAGGAGTTGCAACTTCCAGCTAAAGTTGCTGCTTCCTGTGTGGCCAACATGGCTTTCTGAGCAAGGGCAAGAGCATCAAATGGATTGACAGAAGGGCCCCTGTTTTTGTTTTCCAACACCTCTCCTAATTTGGCATCCATAATTGGATCCTTTTCCACATTCCTTAATAATGGTAGCACTTCCTCGCAAGGAGGCGATCTGAAAAAAAAAGAGAGAACATAACATCATCTTACTCACATTGAGTATTACAAACCAAACACATAATAAATAGCACAGTCGGATGAAGGATTAAGAGAGAATGAATCTTACATATACCAGAAAACCGGCTGACTAAGCAAGTGGACATCCAAGTACCTTGAATGGTCATGTCTTTTCTTCTTGTATGATACCCCATCATCATCATCATCTATTTTAAGCATGTCCAATGGAATCTTGGGAATGCACATTTGGTCATTATCACATTAGATTTTAACACAAAAACAATACCTTGTTAGTAAATGCAATCATCACATACCATACAAAATATGATAGTAGGTTGACAAGAGGAATAATATATATGAATAGAATAGTTGCAACAAGTCAACACATTTTATCACATACATATATGTTCATAAGTGTGAGAATAGGCAATTAAAAAACACGGTGAATTCAATTCAAGAGGATCCTAAATCATACAAACAATTATCGTCCATGCCATCCTTGACCATGAGACAACCACTCAAAACACTCTATCACATGATCTTTTTTGGTCCAATAGGTGCAGACATGTATGTGTGATGCAGAAATAAATCAGTATTGTAAAAGTGTTACCAACTTTGGATCTGATGTGAAACATCCAACTCATAACCAATTGGCATTGGACAGAGGGGATAAAACAATATATGTTTTAAATAACCCACCATTTTCCTTATGGGACAACCTTACAAGGAATGCTGATTACATAAGTTCATCACATGGACATCCGACACATTAGGGATTCTTACAAGTACAACCCAACATATATAATTTTAGATTATATTGCCCAGTTAAGATATGATCACCTGGCATAGTCTTTTTTCAAAGAAGAATGTGTGCAATATGCATTCCCCTTGAGAGATTCAATGAAAAAGGAAAATATTGGACTAACAAAAGGCATATGATATTGCCATTGTAATCAGCCATATTATATAGAGTTCATATAAAAGAGAACATGCCAATTATGCAACAGGGAATTTACAATTGGGAAATGGCCTGAACTATTTTTTAAAAAAACATTAAATTGAAAGAACACATATCCTTGAACAATGTATAAATGATCAATTGCATTGCAAAAGAAACATTTTCCATAGAAAGGATACATGTAGCACATTTGCTAAACAAATTAACCTTTTTTTAATTAACTAAAGAAATTAACCTAATATGGAACTAATTTCTATCCTAAAGGACATCGAGTGTGCAACAACTATATCAAACAACAATTGCTGTACAACTTCAAGTGCCATGCCAAACAAAAGTTTATTTGTTAGGTGTTTTATATTACAGTCTCGTAGGACCAAAAAAAAGAATTATTGTCTCATAAAACCAACAACCAGATTTACACACAACCGATTTCCACAATTTCTAGAGAGCACCCCAACTGAGAGGAGAGGGAAATCTTACCTATCCGCATTCACAAGCTACGTCAGGAAAGAGACAGGATTGAATGAGTTCGACCAGGGGAAGAAGAAGCAAGCTTCCTTGCTTTTTTTAGCCCTCTCTCTTCTGCGAAAGCCAAAAGACCTGAGGCTTACAGAATGCGTCATTATAGGTTGTGTTGATAGTTTGGGGGCTTTTCCCAGGTTCAAGAGTCGGGAGTTTTTGGGACGGGTTTCTTTCCGCAGGATTGTAGCACTAGGTAAGCAGCCACTGAGACATGGCAGCAGTTGTCTCTAGCTAGTAGTTGCTTTGATTCTCACTTGCTTCTCTTTCCCGCTAGCTTCACTAACAATTTCTTATATTAGGACGAAAAGCGAATTCCCTTTCACTCTTCCCCCCGGAAAGCACTTCTTCGCTTTTTAGTGAAAAGGTAGGGAGAGTATGGTGTTGTGTCTAAGAGGCAATAAGGCTTGGTGGACAAGAGGTGAGGATGAATTTTCCGGACCATAGTAGGAAAGGAAGTCAGCCCTCTAATGACTCCTTTCTCCTTTGTTTCTTTGATGAGTCGTGGGCACGCCCCTCTCATTCTCCCTACTCGGTGGCAGTTCTCGGATGCATCTTGCTTGCAAGTAGTGATCTTGGGTTACTGCATGACACTAAGGATGTTCGAAAGCGAAATTTGGAGATGAGGGTGAAGCCTCTGATGTCTTATGTCATACCACACTAAACTTCTCAACGGCAAGGACTCCCCCGACCCGGATATACAGTTGGCGCCGACTTTCTTCCTATTTTGCTGACCAACTAGATAGCGGTTTGACGAAAGCGATGCAAAAACCGGTGTCTATGAAAGATGTCGAGTTGAGTGCACTAGCGGGACCGCCTTTCTGTTGGGGGACCTGGTGCCCTCCTTGACCTGTAGAGGGGGAATTTCCCTAATATATAGTCATAAGCCTGAAACTGGTCCTATTCGTCAACATCTTGACATGATTTTAGCTTTTAGTTAGTTTATTATATATTTATAGCTCAGTTGAGTCCTCTCCGAACCGTAGGAGATAGTTGCCCATCATACGACTCACCAACTTCACTTGCCTACATAGAACTGCATTTATCTTTTGCTGCAGAATATAAACCATCTGAGTGCGAACTAAATGCCTGATTTCCTATAGCTCTATAAAAATGCTATCAAAATCTAGCAAACGGCATGAAGGAATAACTACCAACTTTGAACTCTATCACTTTATGTTGAATCAAGTACCTAAACAACAAGAATATATATCAAGTAAACAGACTCTCATGATCTATGGAGATGACACGATAATCATTTGGAAAAAGCTTGACAAATTATGATCATAAGTTTCCATGAGCACTACAATATGGAGGCATAGTCTAAGAACACCATTACGAGCAACATAATATCGATATCATCAAATAATCTCACCTGGGCTAGCTTTTCTTCCCTTGTGGAGGTTCTTGACCTTTCACATTGTTCCTGTTGGAGAAGAGAAGCAGGCAGGCGCCTAACTATAGAAGCACTTGGCATAGAGACCACCGGTCGGCTTGCCTGATCATGTGACATAGGAGCTGACCGGCATAAAGGCAGAGGTAAAGTTAGCAATATTAGAATGAAGCTGTCGAGGTCGGTATTTCTCGAGCCGAGATTTGTTTCTCTCTTTCCCGATAGAGAAATGGAACAAAAACAAATACCCAATAAGAACAGTACAAGGAAAATTTCCCTGTGCAACTTTGAAATGTTTAAATCACATCTACATGTGTGAAAACAAGATTCAACACCAAGAAATTCCATAAGACGGAGCACGTACACGTTAACGTGTGGTAAAGGAAGAAGATGATGGTAAGCTATTTGAGAGGGTGAGAGCGAACCTGAAGAAGCGGAGGTGATGGCTCTGAGGTGGGCTCTTGGGAACGGCTGCGGAGGCGGCGGGAGAGAGGGGGTTGGGGAGAGTATGGACCTCCCTACCTCCATGGTTACCGGCAGCGGCGGTGGTGTTGATGGTTTGGTGTTGGAGAAGGAGCTTCCGGAGTGGCATAGACTTCCTATCTGCAACGTGAGGGGTTTGGAGCTTATAGTGGAGATGAGGTTCTCTCGGTAACGGGAAGGGAAGGGTATCACGTGTTCTGCACGTGTATGTTCGCAATTTGATGACTTCTCTTTTTTTTAAATGTAAATTTACAGAAATGTCTCGAGCTATGCTTCAATTCTCAATTAGAGACCTTATCTTTTAGATGTAATAAAGATGCTAAAATTTTCACCTTTATAGTTTAGCGTCGACACAGAAGGGTCATGAGAGCTTAGGGAAACGTATTTTAAACCAAAAAAGAGGATGGCCTCCTTTTTATTACATATAAAAAATGAGGCATGTAACTCATAATTGAGGCATAGTTGGGACCGTTTTGTAATTTATTTTTTTAAAAAAATAAAAGGCATGGATGCAACCAACTATGTTATTTGTGACGCATTAAGTTTTTGTTTTGATATATGGATGTGAGATTTATTATCGTTGAAGGAGAAGAGTTTTGATGATGTTTACAACTAACTCTTTTGATTAATCAATGGAAGGTCAATTATTCCAATGAGTAATTTGATTAGTTGGTTGAAAATAACAAAAATGTTGAGACAACTTATTTTGACCCATGGATAACGAGTAATCAGCAAGTCAAGAATTAGTCGACTAAAAGTTCAATTAAGCAACTGAATATTGATGTAAGAGAATAGGTGCATGATGTGTTGTATCTTGAAGTTTACAATGCAATTCTCTTGTAAAATTTTAATAGTAGAATTGAGATTTAATTCAATTAATTCTCATTTATTTAGCCTTAAAGAGGATTCACTAAAATCCACCAAGCTTCATCATTTTCCGTTGAATGGAGATGCCATAGTATATAATCTATTTTGATCACATCAACCAGAGTATTCCTAATACTCAAGCGTCCTACATACTAGAAGACGTTGATTAAATCCAAAATTCGAATCCATGTTTGGTTATCTCCTTCACGATTTTATCAATAGATTTCTCAATCGGTCATTGAGCACAATATCAATCATATGCTTTCCAAAAACGAGTATTAATACTCTTGAATTCACATATAGTTTCATAAACAAGATGATAATTGATGGAATTCTTTATATTCCAAGGTATTGTAGATCTCAACGAGACGAGTAACTTTCATGAAGAAATTTTTTCGATATGAGGTCATTTGCTATTTCTTTTTTATTTATCTTTAGAATTATTTTTGAATTTTCTGGAGGTGCCATGTGGCAGATGCTGCCAAGTGGCACCCATTTTTATCTTTTTATTATTCATTTAATTAAAAAATAATTAAAATTAATAGAAAATAGTAATAACAATTAATAAAAGGCTGCCACATGGCACTGTCTCGGTTATCCAATCTCCAGCCGATCAGACGACCACTGCATGCCATCTCCTTCATCCTGCCACCTTTCCCAAATTATCATCTCGAGATTTCCATCCCCCATATTCCTCCGCAAATCCCAGCGCTGCCCGCCTACGTATCTCACCCATCCGCCATCTCTAATTGATCCCAATCACCCCAATCTCCGGCTACCTTCCATCTTCACCCTCACGTGCCTCCGACCTCCATCACCCTATTTAAGAATCACCGCCACCCCCTACACAGACCATTCGCTAATTCATGCAACGGATGGACACCGACTCTAAGGTTGTGGCATCAACTATCAGTATCCCCTTCCGCCACGACGAGATCTGAGGCCAAGCACCTGTTGGAAATGCGAGCCCACGGCGAGCCATTATGCAATAAATGTTATTGCAATTCACTCCTTAATCTGAAATGAAGAATACATAATTTGCATAAGAGGTCCCTTAGTACAATTAGGGTTATGTACCATGACCATCTTGATGATCATACAGCTGTTGATTCAACTATTGAATCATAGAGGCTGGTGCTTGGATGAATATCTAAAGAGTTAGATTGATGACTCATCAAGCACCGAGAGATGATTGTTAAGAGATGATCTCCAGCCTGAGAAGGAGATGGCAATCTTTTTCTCTAAAGGCTGATATCTGACCGACCTCTTGATGCAGGTCCTCTGCATAGGAATAGAGATTCGGAGGTGTCAGATTAGTTAGGTCAAAGAGTTGACTTAACGAGATCGAGATAACCAAAGTCCTATATCGTATGCTGTCATGATATAGGCACACATCCTCTGACCGAAGACAGATGTGTTACTATATGTCTGAGTATGTACATTTGGCAGACCAATAGGTTGATGACCTAATCAAGGTCTATACACCGGCGCACTGGTGTGCATATAAGGGCATATGAGTAATACGATCTCTCAAAGGGATCATACAGGTTCAGTTACTGAACCGAAAGACAAGAGCTCACTCATGAGATATTGGGAAGAATCAAATTCCGTGCGCACGGTCGTCTCGCTTTGGAAGCTTGACTGAATTTGTAGGTTTGATATATACTTTTGGAAAGTATATGATCAAGACCTAGGTATGATATATGCTTTTGGAAAGTATATGATCGATACCGACTCCCAATGATCGAATGAGAAACTTACTGATAAAACCATGAAGTAGACAATATAAAGTTGATCCAATACTTCGGGTTTAGTCTGAGTCTTCCAGTATGCAGGATGTACAGGTATTGGGAATACCTGAGGGTGATGTGATCATAAACGATTGTATAATCATGACGCTTCCATTCCTAGGGAGTGATGAAACGGGTCTGGATTTTAGTGACTCCTCTCAGTAGAGAAGTGATCTGATCTTGGTCCAAGTGTTGGACATTGATCTGAATGTGATTCAGATACAATGAGAAGATTAGATTTACGGTCTTGATTTAATCAAGCATCTATGGGAGGCCCGCGATCTGGATTTGAGATATGATCTCAATATCCATGTCACTATACGTGGAACAATACAATCGCCCTGTCCTTATCTCCAAGTATCTGCGGAGAAAGCGCATTATCCTTGAAGGAGTTCATGGATAATTCTATTGTTGATTTATGTATCCGAGCATTGAGAAAATGGATGATTAAATGTGATTTAATTATCATGAGTAATATGAATTTGATTCATATTATAAAAGGAGTTATCTGAGATAATTAAATGTGATTTGATTATCAAAGATGTGAATAATGTGAATGTGATTCATATTATTTGAGAACAAGAGAATAAAGATCCAAGATGATTAAATGTGATTTAATTATCATGGATATGAATAATGTGGATAGCAATATCCATATTAGTCATATATATTATAAATGTGATTTATAATATATAAGAGAGAGCTATTTGTGATTTACATTTGTTAATTAAATGTTAATGTGAATTGGATTCACATTGGACATTGAATTGAAAATGTAATTTACATTTTGTTTTGGGTAGTGAATATGATTCACAAATTTCCAATGGCATGATTGCAATGTTCACAAAATAAATTGGATTTATTTTTGTGAAATAATTTGCAACAAATGTTGTTGCAAATATTGGAGAGAATCATGAGATAATGTAATCTCATGTAATAGGAAAAAGGAAGCTCCCTTCCTAATGAGGAGAGGGGACGGCCACAATTCCATAAGGAATGTGGTGGCCGTCCACCCTCCTTATGGAAGGAGGCTTGCCTCCTTTCCTATCTCTCCAATGGAGATTGATTTGATATAAATCAAATTATATTTAATATATATTTGATTGTTATTAAATTAATTGTTGTTGTGTTTTTAGCAACAAATCATGGCCATTGAAAGAAACACAAATTAATGTGGACCATTGGATTTGTGTTCACACATGGATTGAGATCCATGGATCCCAAAACCCTATAAAAGGAGAGGCACCCCATTGCTCTTCTTGGCACATAAGTGAGACAACAAGTCTCTCTCTCTCTCTCTCTCTCTCTCTCTTTCTTTCTCTTTCTCTCCCTCTCATGGCCGTCCACCATGGATGCCCTAGAGAGGCTCTCCATCGCCGCGGCACCGTCGTTATGTTGCCCGATGTTTTGCTCGTGGAACTCCGTCTACTTCGGCATGTGATGATTACAATATATACAGAGATAATATGATCAAATTATGTGATATACAACCTTAATGATTGATATGGAAACTCTAAAATCACATAATCTATATTCCTTACATACAACAGCAGAAATATCCATAATTGCACACAATCAATTAAAAATCTCTGCATAAATCAAATGATCATAATTTCGTAATCAAGTAAAATGTCTTCAAAAATACCGATTACATATTTTATGATTCCTAATCATTTTTTGTTAACATGAACTAAGCAAATCATATGGAAGAGTATTGGGTACATATAGCATTGAATATAACACATTGATATGACTCTACAAAAACTTCACTTTTTATTAGGGAGAAAAAGGAAGGAATGATAATATAAATTGCCCACTCATTATGGCATGGATAAAGCTTATAGTTTTTTATTGGGAAGAAATAAGGAGGGGGTTTAGTGCATTTTTTCCACTCATTTATATCATGCATTGAGCCACCCTCTTCATATCTTCCCCATGCACTTAAACAACCCACGTACACTCCCTTCCCCATGCACATGCATTAAATCTTGTCTTTATTTGCATAGAAAGTCCCCATTTTATAGCCGCACATTCCATGTATAAAGGAGGATGCATGCGTACACCCCTTCCGCCATTCAACAACTCACGCACTCTATCTCATTCGATCCCTCCCTCTCTCGTTCTCTCTATCTAACGCACCCTCTCTCTCGCCCTCTACACTCTCCTTCTTGTGTGTTTTTTTTCTCTGCAGGTACACGCACGCACATCAGCCATCCAGGCCGCGCTCCCTCGTCGACATCCTCCTCGTGGTCCAGCCCGCACGCTCAGCCGGTACTTCTCTAGTGCGAGCACCGCACTCCACTCCGCAGCTGGACACTCCACTCCGCAGCTGGACACTCCACTCCGCAGCTGGACACTCCACCTCGCAGCTGGACACTCCACCTCGCAGCCACACACTTCAGTTCCCGGTCATCTCCTCCGCGCTATTGCTGTGTGCGCCATCCGCTCCCGCATCCAGCCACCGGCATCTTCTCTTTGCGTGCGTGTGAGCGCGCTCCAGTTTGCAGTAGCCAGCGACACCCCTCTTGCGCGTATCATCATCTACAACGCGTGCGAGAGTGTGTCCGGCCACTGCCCCCGGCGCATCTTCCTCCTCTGTTGTACGCTTTTGCACGCCACCAGCGACCCGTCCTCTCCCACGCGTGTGCACCAACTCCAGCCATCCTACGCGCAGCACCACCACTGGCCGAACCACACCTTCAACCATTCCCATCTTTGCATCTTCGTTTATTGTTTCCGTTTCATATTTTTAATTTTCCAAACTCCATCACTCTATATTTTCTTTGCTATAGTTTAAACGAAATATGCATTTTTAATCATTGTCTTTTTATGAGATTTTGCTCATTCGTGAGGATTAAGCTCCAAGCACTATTTTAGACATTAACCTTTGTTACAAGTATTTCTTACTATTAGTCTTGCCCCTCTAAATCCATTTAAATCACATGCATGCCCTTAAGTTTGTAGAATAACATCTGTTTATATCCTTGCAAGTTGGAAGTTGAAAAGTGGTCTAGAATCGTTTGAAAAAAAATCTTGCAAGCTTACTTAGTCCTTGTGGATTCGAACCTCTACTTGCCGTATGCATATTGTATGTCTCCGTTGTGCTCGTAGTTGTATTTTATTTGTTTGATAACGGTTTATCGTGGGAAAACAACGACTTGATAAAATCATCATTTTAAACCGCGAAAAACCTTGTCAACATTTTGGCGCCGTTGCCGGGGACTAGGCAACATTTGCAATTTTTTCTTCACTTCCAACTTGTTTTCAAGTATCTAATCCGTGTATTTTTTTTGTTTTGCAGGTACTTAGGCTTCAAAAAGAAAAAAAACTTGTCTTTTCAAGTATTTTGTTTTAGCAAACTTGTAATCTGAAAAAAAAATTTCTTCCCCCCCCATCTCGGAAAAGCTCGCCATCAAGAGGACAAAATATTACGGATTTAGCGCCAGAAGTGCAGGCACTGTGAGTCCCTCTTTCTCTTAGGCATCTTAGGATTTTAAAATTTCCTGCATTTGTTTGCGCTCCGAACATAAACCAAAAAAATTAAAAAACACTTCTTCTTTGCATCATCTCTATGGTCTTCTCCCTCTGATAATCTAACTCAAAGACCACCAAATCGTGTACTGATCATTTAAAAAGATAAGCTTGAAAGGCCACCGCAGTGGCCCGAGCAGAAAGCGGGAAAATTGTGATTGCTTGATTTGATGCACGTGTATGACACAAAAATCACGAGCACATAGAACCCTTGGATAGAGACAAAAATCCCTGATGCTACGTGGGATTGCAGAGAGAAATCGTAACTCCTCGACGCGTTGGGCACAGGTTCTTGTGGGAAAAGTAGATCTAACGATCTGAGTACCAACCCTGGATCCCCCAGCCGGATTAGGACATCGATTTCTCACAATCTTCCACACCCACCTCATCCTTAAGGACTCTAATTTCTCTGAAAACTTTTGTTGAATCACTAAACTAAAACTGAAAAGATAACCGCTTCCGCGGCAATTTTTGTGTGAGTTGGTGAATTAACAAATTGTCTTGTGTATTGTGTTGTGTATGCTAGGTCGTAGATCTCTGAAACATCCAGTACAACAACCATTAGAGTACGACCCGATTTATAGAAGAAAAACAAACCCATCTCTTTCAACTGAGAATTCATCTGACATGGGTGAAGAAAGACCAAACCCTATGGACCTCATCCTGCATCAACTACAACTGTTGAGAGAGGAAAATGCGACGATCCGCCATACAATAGCACCTCTCATCCGACCACCACCCATAAGCACACATTACAACCCGGCCGCAGAGGACTTAGTTCATTGGGTCCAAATCCCGCCTGAAGTAGGAGACTTTGAGATTAAACCCGCATCCCTCTCCTTAATCCCAAAATACTATGGAAATGACTCTGAAGATCCCTTCCTCCACATCCAAGACTTCCGATCTTCTTGTGACACTATGAGTATCCCTGGGGTAGAGAAAGAATACATCTACATGAAAGCCTTCACCCACTCACTCAAAGACAAAGCACTCCAATGGCTACGAAATTATGGAACCCCACTCACCTCTTGGGACTCATTAAGAGAGGCATTCATCAAGAAATACTTCCCAATAGGAAAGACAAATGCCCTGAGACAAGCCATATCATCATTCACTCAGAAAAATAGAGAGCCCATTCATGAAGCCTGGGAACGATTTAAGGAACTTCAAAGGAAATGCCCTCATCATGCCATACCCAAATGGAAGTTGGTTCAGATATTTTATGAGGGCATAGATACATCATTTAAGAGAGTAATTGATGGCTCCTGCGATGGAAATTACATCAGCCGTGATGAGCATTTCGTTTGGAAATTATTTGAAAATATGGCTGACAATTCGGTAAATAGTTCATCAATTGAACAATACGGTGGAAACACGAGGACAGTCAATATCATTGATCATGAGAGATCTAACAATGAGAATCCTGACAAATGGGAAACACTCTCAAAACAAATGAACCTCATGACTCAAGCCATAGAAAAATTGGCCATGAATAACCCCACCAACCAGGAAGTTAACCACACCACATTCACCCATAATCAAGACATAAATTCGGAGACTGTGAATTGGGTGCAGAGAAATCAAGGAGGAGGATATTCAAATAACCACAACACATGGAGAGAGCAACCAAATTCTGGGTGGAATGGACAGAATAATTATCATTTTCAAAATCACACCCAACCCAGACAACCGATAGCACCGCCCGCGACTCAACCCTCCACCACAGCGGTAAATTTCGACGCCTTGGCTCAGGCAATACAACAACTAGCTATAGCTCAACAACAGGCCACTGAAGCCCAACAAAAAGCCAACTCTGAGAATGCTCGTCAATTCGCTGAGATCAGATCGTACATCCCAGCCTTATCACCTCAACCGCTGCCCAATCCAAACACCAATAAGGCTAGCTCATCTGGAGTACTTCAAACTCCTCCACCTGTCGGATCTTTCACCTCACCACCTGGTTTCCAAAACCAGAATCAAGGATTTTTTACAGCTTCTAGGACAAACCAAGGGAACCCACAACAAGCGCCTAGAAATCAAGTCAATTTCAAAATCCCACCCCATCCAAACCAATCTGCTAATGCTGTCACTTTGAGAAATGGGAAAACCACTTCTGCCTACACCAGACCAATAGCTTCTGAGGATCAAATTGAAATTGAGGAAGAGGTTGATGATGAAGAGAAGCCAACTGAGACAACCATACCCTTTCCTGTTTCCCCATCCATAACTATTCCCTTTCCCGGAGCTCTTCACCGGAGAAAACCTCGATCTTCCACCATAGATCCAGAGTTAGAAAAATTATTCTCCGACATTGTCATTGAAATCCCGCTCTTGAAAGCCCTCGAACAAGTTCCAGCCTTCTCCCGATTTTTGAAGGAAAAATGCACACCAAAACGGAAATCCAAAGGAAAAAATACAAGGGACAATGAAGATATTGAAAGACATGTGCTCCCTCAAGCAACAACCAATGCCATCTCCCAATTCTTACCCACAAAAAAGAAAGATCCAGGAGCTCCTCTAGTTAGATGCACAATTGGCAAATTAACCTTTGACCATACCCTGCTTGATAATGGTGCTTCCATCAATCTTCTCCCGACTGCTATTCTGGAGCAATTTGACCTAGGAAAACTGAAACCTGTTTCAATGACTTTGCAAATGGCTGATCGATCTGTGAAAAGACCAAAAGGACTTCTTGAGGATGTGATAGTTGATGTTCAAGGTCATAAATTCCCGGTTGATTTTGTTGTGATGGATATGGATCAAGCAAATATATTGAGTGAGACACCAATCATACTAGGACGGCCATTTTTGGCCACTGCTAAAGCTCATTTTGATTATGAGGTTGGAAGAGTTGAATTTAAAATCAATGGCCAAGTCATTCCTGTTGAACTTGTCACCCCTACTCCCACTGAATCTGAGACCGAAGAATGTGGTTGGATAGAACGATGTGCTGTTCTAAACATTCAAAAAGACTTTGCCCCAATTCATCTCACCAAAGATCCTTTAGAGGTTAGTCTGAACACCTCTAGATCCACTTACAGAAACACTTCTCATGAAATTGCCACATACAATCTGAATCTCGCACTGGAAGCTCCACCATGCCCTCTCACTGGACAAGAAATTGACGAGCTTGATAATGTCTGGGACACATTAGACTCTGAACTTACATCAACCATGATCATGCCCATGATGGAACCACCATTTGAGACTATTTCTGTAATAGACTCACGAAACACTACAACTCTGACTCCATCGATGACCACTGTTGAATTAAAACCATTACCCAAAGATCTGAAGTATGCTTTCTTGGATGATGCTCACACTCTGCCAGTCATTATCAATGCCAACCTAAATCATATGCAAGAGAGCCAACTAATGGAGGTTTTGAAAAAGAATTCTCAGGCCATTGGTTGGAAAATAACTGATTTGAAAGGAATAAGCCCGACATTCTGTACACACCACATATATTTGGAAAATGACAGTAAACCTTCTCGAGAAATGCAAAGGCGGTTGAATCCTACTCTACGAGAGGTTGTGAAGAATGAAATATACAAGTGGTCGAGTGCCGGCATCATTTATCCGATAGCCGATAGTCCTTGGATTAGTCCCCTTCAGGTTGTTCCCAAGAAAGCTGGATTAACAATTGTGAAAAATGAGAAAGGAGATGATATCCCTACTCGGGTAGCCACATCTTGGAGAGTCTGTGTAGATTATAGGAAACTCAATAAGGCCACCCGAAAAGATCATTTCCCATTGCCCTTCATTGACCAAATCATTGAGAAGCTAGCCGGAAAAGAATTTTTCTGCTTTTTGGATGGATACTCCGGTTATAACCAAGTGGCCATAGCGCCTGAAGATCAAGATAAAACCACTTTCACTTGTCCATTTGGAACATGTGCCTTCCGCCGCATGCCTTTCGGACTATGTAATGCCCCAGCAACATTTCAAAGATGCATGATGGGAATTTTTACTTATATGATCGGTGATTTTATGGAAGTATTTATGGATGATTTCTCTATTTTTGGAGACTCTTTTGAGGAAACACTAGGATTTTTAGATAGAGTCCTCAAGAAATGCATCGAAGTGAACTTGATATTATCATGGGAGAAATCACATTTTATGGTGATACAAGGAATTGTATTGGGACATATTGTATCAAAGAAAGGGATAGAAGTGGATCCATCGAAAATTGAGACCATCGCTCACTTAGGTCCACCCGTGAATATAAAAGGTGTTCGGTCCTTCCTAGGTCATGTCGGTTTTTACCGACGATTTATCAAAGATTTCTCAAAAATCTCCCGCCCTCTCACCAAACTACTTGAAAAAGACCAAGATTTCACATTCACCAAGGAAGCATACGAGTCTTTCAGTACACTAAAGAAAATCATCACTGAAGCACCCATACTACAGCCCCCTGATTGGAACTGTGAATTTGAAATCATGTGTGATGCTTCTGATTATGCGGTTGGGGCAGTATTGGGTCAAAGGAAAGATGGAAAACCTTATGCCATTCACTATGCTAGTAAAACTCTGGATGATGCTCAAAAGAACTACACTGTAACTGAGAAAGAACTTTTGGCTGTGGTGTTCTCCTTAGAGAAATTTCGATCTTACATCCTGGGATCCCACATCATCATCTACACAGACCACTCTGCTCTGAAATATCTCTTCACAAAAACCGATGCTAAGCCTAGACTCATTAGGTGGGTATTACTGCTCCAAGAATTCGATTTAGAGATTCGAGATAAAGCCGGAGCAAAGAATGTCGTGGCGGATCATCTTTCAAGACTCCCTTCCTCAAACACAGACACAATCCCCATCTCTGACACTTTTCCAGACGAAAGTATCATGTCTGTTTCTCAACTCCCTTGGTATGCCGACATCGTCAATTACATCGTCACTTCCACATTTCCTGATGATTGGCCAAAACATAAGAAAGACAAAACCAAAGCCCAAGCCAGATACTATCACTGGGATGATCCTTTGCTCTTCAAAGAGGGTACTGATTTAATATGGAGACGATGCATCCCCGAATCTGAAGTCAACGATGTCCTAACTCACTGCCACACTTCTGGGTGTGGAGGACATCACTCAGGGAAGCGCACAGCCGCGAAAGTCTTACAATGCGGTTTCTACTGGCCCACACTCTTTAAAGATGCCCATCATTTTTCTCAATCTTGTCCTGCCTGTCAGACCAATGGGACAATAACCCGTCGTAACATGATGCCCCTCCAACCCGTGCATATAGTCGAGATCTTTGATACTTGGGGAATAGACTTCATGGGACCTTTCACCACATCACATGGCTACCAACACATTCTTCTCGCTGTTGATTACGTCTCTCGTTGGGTAGAAGCCATTCCCACTCGTGCTGCTGATAGCACAACCGTTGTCAAGTTCTTGAACGACCTATTCTCTCGATTTGGATTGCCAAAGGTGGTCATTAGTGATGGAGGGACCCACTTTCTGAATGCTTCAGTCAAGAATTTTACTCAAGAAAAATGGAGTCGAACATCGTGTCTCAACTGCGTATCACCCACAGACTAATGGAATGGCCGAGCTGTCAAACCGAGAAATCAAGACCATCCTCCAGAAAATTGTTCGCTCTGATCGTAAAGACTGGTCCCAACACTTGCCCGCTGCTCTCTGGGCCTACCGCACCGCTTTCCGCACTCCCTTAGGTATGAGCCCATTTCGGTTAGTCTATGGAAAGCCGTGTCACCTACCTGTAGAGGTCCACCACAAATCACTCTGGGCAATCAAGAAATGTCATCTAGATTATGATGAGGCTGGGAAGAAACGACTGTTGGACTTATCTGAACTTGAAGAATTGAGATCACAAGCCTATGATAACAACCTGCTATACAAAGAGAAAATCAAGTTGTGGCACGATGCTAACATTTCGAGGAAAACATTCAAGGAAAATCAAAAAGTATGGCTATTTGATGGAAAACTGAAGTTATTTCCAGGAAAACTGAGATCGAAATGGAAAGGACCATACATTATAACTCAAGTATTCGATAATGGCTCGATAGAAATTTCTGACCCAAACACTAAAGCCACTTACAGAGTCAATGGTCAAAGACTAAAACCTGTTGTTGAACCATCTGGTCCTATGCCGGTTTGCACAACATACCTTCTGCAGGAAAAATGAACCACCACATCGCCTAGCTGAGGCGTTAAATCATGCACTCTGGTGAGCCTCCCCTCACAGGTATCTTTTTACTGCTCGCATGTTTATTTTCACTGCATTGCATTAGATAAGTATGGGGGTACCCCTCTACATTACATTCCAAAAAAAAAACAAAAAAAAAACAAAAAAAACAAAAAAAATACATTTCACATCCCTTCTGATCCTCCTATTGTACATTGTCTTCACCATGAGGACATGGTTTCTGTTAAGTATGGGGGGGGGTGTCTGCATAGTTTTTCAAAATTGCATACTCTTTCAAAAAAAAAGAAAAAGAAAAGAAAAAAACTCTCTTTTACAAAAATTCCCCTAAAAATATTTTCAAAAGCAAGAAAATCACCAAAAATACATCCTTCCTAGTTTTATCCTATTTTGAGAAATCAGATCTTCATTGCATAAATCATAGACCGAGGTTGAGTTGACCCTAATCCACTTAACTTCATCAGAATTTCACTAGGCATGAGTTTTAAGCTTTCTTTAGGTCCATATAGACTTTATTCTCTCAGTTCCACTAACTCTACTGGTGAATGAACTTCTGTATCTAACTAGATCACCTGAGCAACTAGTAGCACTCTTAAACTCTTCAGTGGATATTAAACAAATACACATTGCACTTAGCTTGAGTGAGTTGAGTTTATGAGATACAATTACATTCTAGTTGAGGTGAGGAGTTGTCCTCTTGGTTGTGCCAATGCCTGAACCTTATCTATAGTCAGTGAAGGAACCTGACTCAGGAGCAACATGATCTCTCTAGTCCAAGTGTGTCAGCAAATAAGCCAGTATCGTGCCTCCAAAGACAATATTAAGCCGATACTACCTCTTGATGCCAAAACCCAAGACAAAAATACCACAAAAAGGCATATCACAATACAAATGCCAAAAACCACCAATCATGCAATGATGTGCAAAGCAAAAGCAAGGAAAGAAGACCACCAAATAACCCTTCTCCATCAAAAAGCCGTGGTAGCAGCCCAATGATGCTACCTAAATTTTTAAAAGAGGCCCAAAGAGGCCCAGGGTTATGCTCTGCAAAAGGAAAAGAATGAGAGCAACGGACCAAAGCGGTCTACGGAAAACCCCGAAATTAAGTCCCATTCTCCAATAAACTATGACCTATTTTCTATGCTGACATACTTGGGTGAAAGGAGATTATGCCTGAATCTAGGTGAGGACTGAGGCTATTTGTATAGGGAATCATTCGGTACCTTGATAGATTGTGTTGTTAGCTCGTTCTCTTGACTCACAAAAGCTAAAACTATCACTAACACTGTTTATATCCACTCAAGGTCAAAGAGAATACCTGTTTCTTAGGGATGAGCTGACCTGATCGACCTTCTGAAATCATGTTTGATTTTGTTGGAACTGAGAGGCTGTTGAAAATACAAAACTCGAGTCAAGTTGACTATTCGAATAAATCATTAATCCATGGGTCAACTCCACTTAAGTTTGTGCATCTGTGTGGTTAGGATCTGAAAACTCAAGACTTTGTGGGTATGTCTGCTGCAAACCCTCACCCAATCTATCTTGGCTATTTTCCTTCATTATTACTTATCTTATTCTTGCTCGGGACTAGCAAGACTTAAGTATGGGGGTGTGATGATTACAATATATACAGAGATAATATGATCAAATTATGTGATATACAACCTTAATGATTGATCTGGAAACTCTAAAATCACATAATCTATATTCCTTACATACAACAGCAGAAATATCCATAATTGCACACAATCTATTAAAAATCTCTGCATAAATCAAATGATCATAATTTCGTAATCAAGTAAAATGTCTTCAAAAATACCGATTACATATTTTATGATTCCTAATCATTTTTTGTTAACATGAACTAAGCAAATCATATGGAAGAGTATTAGGTACATATAGCATTGAATATAACACATTGATATGACTCTACAAAAACTTCACTTTTTATTAGGGAGAAAAATGAAGGAATGATAATATAAATTGCCCACTCATTATGGCATGGATAAAGCTTATAGTTTTTTATTGGGAAGAAATAAGGAGGGGGTTTAGTGCATTTTTTCCACTCATTTATATCATGCATTGAGCCACCCTCTTCATATCTTCCCCATGCACTTAAACAACCCACGTACACTCCCTTCCCCATGACACTCTCTTCCCCATGCACATGCATTAAATCTTGTCTTTATTTGCATAGAAAGTCCCCATTTTATAGCCGCACATTCCATGTATAAAGGAGGATGCATGCGTACACCCCTTCCGCCATTCAACAACTCACGCACTCTATCTCATTCGACCCCTCCCTCTCTCGTTCTCTCTATCTAACGCACCCTCTCTCTCGCCCTCTACACTCTCCTTCTTGTGTGTTTTTTTTCTCTGCAGGTACACGCACGCACATCAGCCATCCAGGCCGCGCTCCCTCGTCGACATCCTCCTCGTGGTCCAGCCCGCACGCTCAGCCGGTACTTCTCTAGTGCGAGCACCGCACTCCACTCCGCAGCTGGACACTCCACTCCGCAGCTGGACACTCCACTCCGCAGCTGGACACTCCACCTCGCAGCCACACACTTCAGTTCCCGGTCATCTCCTCCGCGCTATTGCTGTGTGCGCCATCCGCTCCCGCATCCAGCCACCGGCATCTTCTCTTTGCGTGCGTGTGAGCGCGCTCCAGTTTGCAGTAGCCAGCGACACCCCTCTTGCGCGTATCATCATCTACAACGCGTGCGAGAGTGTGTCCGGCCACTGCCCCCGGCGCATCTTCCTCCTCTGCTGTACGCTTTTGCACGCCACCGGCGACCCGTCCTCTCCCACGCGTGTGCACCAACTCCAGCCATCCTACGCGCAGCACCACCACTGGCCGAACCACACCTTCAACCATTCCCATCTTTGCATCTTCGTTTATTGTTTCCGTTTCATATTTTTAATTTTCCAAACTCCATCACTCTATATTTTCTTTGCTATAGTTTAAACGAAATATGCATTTTTAATCATTGTCTTTTTATGAGATTTTGCTCATTCGTGAGGATTAAGCTCCAAGCACTATTTTAGACATTAACCTTTGTTACAAGTATTTCTTACTATTAGTCTTGCCCCTCTAAATCCATTTAAATCACATGCATGCCCTTAAGTTTGTAGAATAACATCTGTTTATATCCTTGCAAGTTGGAAGTTGAGAAGTGGTCTAGAATCGTTTGAAAAAAAATCTTGCAAGCTTACTTAGTCCTTGTGGATTCGAACCTCTACTTGCCGTATGCATATTGTATGTCTCCGTTGTGCTCGTAGTTGTATTTTATTTGTTTGATAACGGTTTATCGTGGGAAAACAACGACTTGATAAAATCATCATTTTAAACCGCGAAAAACCTTGTCAACAGCATGCCTTGCTCGTGAAGAAGACGTCGGATCTCGTGTGTCGAGATCAGGAGATCCACCGCTTGGATCATCAACTTGGATTGCGAGAAGCATGCGGTTCATCCCCGCGCTCGCAAGCGTCTCCTCCGACGGATCGGACTTGAGACATGAGGTCTCTTCGTTTAGAGACTTGATCGCAACCACGCTTCAAGAGGTAAACCTAATACTTGGTTGTGGTTTAGACGAAACGATCCGATAAGTGTTCTTGGATCATGTGGTTTCGTCACATGAAAATTTTTTAATTTCCGCTGCATAGAACAACTAGTGTGACTAGTCGTTCTTCGTCGTATTCGATACGACGATCACGCTTCCGTGATGCGCTTGAGGATCTAACCATATCCTTCAGCACCTCGTCGTAGTTCAGCCCGTGGTCTGTTGCCTTGCTCCGGTCTTAGAACTGAAGCTTCTAAAATCCTTTTTCTCAGTGATGTTCCTCTGAAACTTAGGTGTATTAACATCTAGTCTAGACAACTCTTGGTTTCTGCTCATACCTCGGTTCAGAACCCAAGGGTTTTTCACCAATGCATGAAATACTGGATGAAGTGCAAGTGCAAGAAATGCGGACACATTTTTTATCTTTCGTGTAAAAACCCTAATTTCTAAAGGCCAACTAAACCCACTCAGGATCTGTGTCACTGTCTTGGGCTGCTCCCAAGACATCACTGCATCTATCTTCGCAGGGTCCACTGCGACTCCTGCTCTTGAGATGACGTGTCCCAAGAATGAGACCTGAGGTAGCCAAAACTCATACTTACTCAACTTGGCATACAGTCTATGCTCTCTCAAGGTACCAAGCACTGCTCTCAAGTCGTTCTCATGGTCCCATTCATTCTTCGAGTAAACCAGCACGTCATCTATGAACACCACGACAAACTTGTCCAAGTAAGGACGGAATACTTTTTTCATCATGTCCATGAATGTCGTGGGGGCATTCGTCAGTCCGAATGGCATCACTACAAACTCGTAGTGGTCATACCGTGTCTGAAAGGTTGTCTTCGGTATGTCTGTCTCCCGAATCCTCAACTGATGGTAACCCGAGCGGAGGTCGATCTTCGAGAACACCGAAGATCCATGTAGCTGATCAAATAGATCATCAACGCGTGGCAGTGGATAACGGTTCTTCACCGTCCTCTTGTTCAGCTGCCTGTAGTCAATGCACAACCGCATGGTTCCATCCTTCTTCCGAACAAAGAGTACAGGAGCACCTCAAGGTGAAGTGCTCGGCCTCACAAAGCCCAAGTCAAGCAACTCCTATAGCTGCACCTTCAGCTCTCTCAGCTCTGCGGGTGCCATGCGATACGGAGCCATGGATATCGGCTGTGTATCGGGAAGCAACGAGATCTCGAACTCGATCTCTTTAACTGGAGGTAGTCCTGGTAACTCCTCAGGAAACACGTCGGGATACTCCGATACAACTCTAATGTCCTGAGCCATCAGCTCTCTATCTGTAACCTCCTGAAAAAAAGCCAGAAAAGTGTCGCATCCCTGATCGACCAGTTGTTGTGCTCTCAGCACTGAAATATACTCCATCCTGGAGTCCTGCAATGTCCCCTCAAAAGTGAACTCTATCAAGTCGGGGATCCTGAAGACAACAGTCTTTATGTAACAGTCGACTAAGGCATGATGTGTAGACAACCAATCCATGCCCAAAATCATGTCGAACTCATCAAGCTGTAGTAAAAGGCAGTCCGCAGTTATCTTGTGACCGCCTATGGACACTGGTAGCCCTCTAACTATCTCTGAAATCATGAACAACTGGCCGCCTGGCCCTCGGATGTGAAATGGAGGATCTACGTCCTCCGCGACTCTTCTCAGGTACTTTCGCAGTTTAGTTTATCAGTTCTCTGTTTGGCGAACCATTTCATATTTTGGGTAAAAACCTTCCTTGAGGTTTTTATCGGATAAAAACCTTTTGAGGTTTTTCTGACAGACCAAACAAAACTCGATTTAGACACGGAGTCTCGAGGACGAGACTCTCTTTGAGGTTTTTATGATTGTAACAACCCTAATTTCTAAAGACCAACTAAATCCTAGATGATGAATAATTATGGATGAAAATTGATGGGATTAGGAAAGTCATTAAGTGACTAAGTGATGGTTTGTGACCAAGATGAGATTAAGTGGTTAAATATGATAAGTGAAGGATCACTATTCATGGGTGGGCCTTGTTTGCAATATTAGAAAGTTGAGTGGGTTTAGTTGCAAGCTGGCCAAGGCTTATATATCCCACTAAACCCCCCAAACTCGGCCACACTTAATCTTAATCCTTCTTCTTCCTCTTGAGGCTTGGAGACCTCTCCTCTCCATGGCCGAAACTTCTTTGGATCTCCACCTTCTTCTTAAGTTTTCTCCCTCATTTCTCCACCAAATTTGAAGCTCAATAGCTCAAATCAAAGCTGTGGAAGAGAGGAACAAGGATCAAGTGTTGCATGTAAGATCCAGGGCCAAGCATTGGATCAAAATCGAAGTTGAAGGGGCTGGAGCTGCTGCTGTTCATGAGCAGTTCTTAAGCATTGTTTGAGGTACAAATCATACCCCTCTTTGTTGCCATTAAGATAGAATTTTCTCCACCCTATGAGCCTTGTGTTGAGATGCTATATCAAGGATTTGATTGTGATTCTTGTTGGATTTTGTTTTGGTATTTGGAGTGGTTTGATGAATGCTTTTTTTGGAAGTTTCCAGATCTAGTTTTGCATGAGAAATCCGAGTTCTTGGCTTGATTTGGAAGAATTTCTTGAGTCTTTTGGTGGCATTTGGTTGCTGTTAGACCCTCCATCATGTTGGCTTTAGATCCATGTGAAAAAATTCGAATTTCTATGATGGTTTTGGGGGATTATGGCTGCTGTTCATATGGACTTGCAACACATTTTCAGATCTGTGTTCTTGTGTTTTGCATGTGTTGATGCATGATTTTTGTATGATATAAAGGCCATTTTCGAGTATCCTTGCTTGTTGATCTTGTCCCCATACTATCGGTCTTTAATTCATGGCTTAGATGTGAATTTGAAGGTGATTTGGGAGTGTTTTAGCTGCTGTTATATTTCAGTTCAGCAAGTTTTAGATTCTGTGATCTTATCCTTTGAATGCAATTTTATGCATGATGATGGGATGATCCAAGGGGAAACCTTTATGACTTGACTACTGAATGAATGGTGAATATATTATCATTCAAGTTTAGAAGTGTTTTTGAGGATGATTTGGTTGCTAAATTATGGACTGTTGTATGCAAAATTCAGTCAGCCTTTGTGCATGTTTGATTCTTTAACATGCTTTCCTTGTGTTTTTAAGGCCGCACATCCTTGAGTTCTCATCATAGATCAAGGGTGATCACATGGTGACTTGACCCCATAGAGGAGATGACCTTTGAGTCACTTAATTGGATAGTTTGGACTGATAGTTCACAGAGAACATTTAATTTTACATGCATGTTTTTCTTGTTAAATGTTGGGATTTTGAGGATGTTTTAGCCACAAGATTGCTGTCACTTAAACATGGATTAATGATGGTTGTGTGATTTTGAAGCCCTAAAAATGCATGAGGAGTTGAGGGGATTTGGGCCTTGAACTGTGAAGTGTTTTCTGTCATACTATACACTATGCACACGATGTAGTTATTGAATGTTGTATGTTTTGAGACATGTAAAGACCCTTAAAATGCTGAACTTTAAAAGTATTATGATGCTTTAATCATGGATAGTGAACCCATAAGATTGTGTGAGAAACTTGAGGATTTATAGGTGCTTGAACTGCTGAGCATATAGCTGTGCACACATGCAAGTTCTAATGTTGTCATGTGAATGAATTTGATTATGTAGAACCCTCTTCAGATCATATATGAGTTGTGACTTAGTCTTGTTTGATGACTATAAATATGGACTAGAATCCCTTGATATTAAATGTTAGAATTTAGAACACACCGAGGATAAGCTTTACCCATTTGGTTGTGCATTCACATGACATTGTGGCTAAATTGTATGTTTAACTTGGGAGTGTAATCACCCTTGTAACAACCTAGAGTTGTTCCTTACTTAAGTCCATGATAAACACTTTAAGCCGCTCCCTTACATTGATAAATAGAAAGAGTTTAGTGTGATGTTTGTGTGAACTATGGACTGTGACATAATAGGAAAATTCACATATGAAAATAAGACTGTATATGGGACTTATCATCTGACCCTAAGTCAACTAAGGAGTCTAACTCCTCCAAACTGTGATTTGACTTCTGATACCTTAAGACCTTGAAATCTCTAAATAGCCAGATCTTGTATGTGTGTAAATCTTGGGGAATATAGGAAAGAAAGATGTGACAAATCTGGTAGTCAATGATCCTAGGATAAGATGTTCATCAGTAAGAAGATGAGAGAAAGACTAATAACAGTTCTGTATCCCTGACCTTGGATCAGTTGAGGTTCTTATAGAATAAGTTCGGGTCTAGGACCGAGAACTTGTAGATGTGCCATAAGTCACAGAAATCGTAGACACATAGAGTGAAACATGAAAAATAAAAGAAATGGTGATGTCATATGTGGCCAGTCATGGAGGTTTATACTCCGACTGTGCGAGGGCGCGGTGACCCTCACCTGAGCAGGAGATGAGGTCGCTCAGGCTTGGGTAGCAGACACTGAGAGCATGGGTCTAGGATCCCAGTCTTTTTCACGTGTTTTCTTCGAGCCGGCTCGATTTTTACGCTTCTTTGGGATCCACGAGTTGTCTAGACCATTCCGCTGACCCCTTAATTTTTCTTAGAGAGCCTAGATTGGGGGTTCTCCGCATTTAGTTACGAGCTCGTCTGGTTTTTCTTAGCTTTTCTCCTTCGGGAGTTGAGCAGCGAGAGAGGAAGTCGGGTCCGACAGGCTTACCTCTTCTCTTTCCTGTCTCTAGTGGCGTAGTAGTCGTACTACCACTGCCTTTCCCTTGACCACACTTCCACTGGGGTTGGCGAGATAGACGAATCCCTTCGGGGGTTTCCTCACCGCAGAAATTAAATACCTTTCCGCCAGGCCAGTGACCTGGTGATGGGGTAGTGATTAATTAACATGTGTCAGTTCACCAATTGCCCAGTTAAGTTGTAGTTCCATCAGTAGACATTGATGATTTCATTATTACCTTTCCGCCAGGTTTGCGACCTGGTGATGGGGTAGTGGTTAGTAGACACTGATGAATCCTTTAATTACCTTTTTGCCAGGCTGTGAATTCGTGATGGGGTAAGAGATGGGTGACTTTCCGCTATCTGCCTAGTGACGACTTTTCCACTGAGACTAGTGACGACATGTACTGTTAGTAGAGACTAACGAGGGTTGGGTGTTGAGAGAGTTGTGAGTACGTTTCCTCTTATACACCTTCGTGAGCGAGCTATCACACGTGTCGACCGAAGATCAATGAGAGCTGAGAGAGAAACTAGAAGGAGTGCTGGGAACTTAGTTAGGATGCAAGACACCATCGCATGTATACGGAAGCACCCCAACCCTGAGGTGTACACCATACCTCAGAGTCATAGTGTGAGCTTCAACCTGGACTTTGAAGTCCTACCCGGATATCAAGGTCCTAACCGGACCAAGACCACATACTTACTTCTAGGCTTGAGTTGTTGTTTGGTTAGTTTCATTGATTGAGGGAGACACGGTGTGGTAGTGAGCGAGTGTGTTCTTCTTGTTAGCCTTCCGAAAGCAAGTAAATAACTTAAAAATAATCAATTACACGTTGTTGCTTGCTAGTTTTCTTTTGTCCACTACAGTTACCTTACTATTTTTCTAGTTGTTTCTAGTCTTTTTCTTACTACTTTTCCTTAATAGAACTGTGTAGAATTGTACTTGACAATTGTTGACAGATACTTGCTTGTCCCCTTTCTACTTGTGGCAGGCAAGGGCCCAGCGATCGAGTAGCCGACGTGATTGGGTTGCAGTTGTTTCTTTTTGGAGGTTACACTTTCAGAGCAGGTATATCTTTTGAAATTCATTTGTACAGTGGTTTGTTTTGCTCTCCTCTGTAGCCTTATTTTTGGGATATATATGTATATTGGGTGTTGTGAAAACCCAACATGTTTATATGAATGAAATGAAAAAGAATGGATACCTTGTTGTTCAATTTTGGTGCACTGTTACTTCCGCTTTTAGTTTTCTTGTGGTTGTTTGGTTATCCAAAATAAATCCCGTGAATGTCATGTTTAAAAAGCGAAAAATTTCCCCAAGTTTTTGTAACAACGGATTAACTCTAAGTTAATTAAGTAGGTGAATGACGTGTTTGACGGGTAACCTAAGGTCCTCGGGAGGAGCTCGTGACATTTCGTGATTTTTTTATTGATTGATTTTTTTAGAGATATATTTTTTTGCAAAAAAAATTATGTAAAATGAATAAGAAGCCATTTTTCCCGATTTTTGGTTGGACACAACCAGTCAGTGTTAGTTGCAAAATTCTTTTATGGTTTTTACAAGTTAGTTGCTCATCTCGTAAATACATATAGACTTAGGCAAATGTATGAGATATGGGTAAATTACATACGCAATATATATGAAGGATATTAGGAATCCTCGAGCGCATCACGGAAGCGTGATGATCGCATCTTATGCGATCAGAGCGGCTAGTCGCACTAGTCGCTAGGTGCAGCGGAATTCAAAAATTTTAAATCATAAGATGAAACCACATGATCATAAGAACGTTTATTGGATCATTTCATCAAACCAAAAAGTATTAGAAATTCCCCTCGAAGCGTGGTTGCGATCACTAGATCTCTAAAGCAAGAGATCCTCCTAATCAAGTCCGATCTATGAAGATGGCACTTGCGGGTGCGATGATGAGACGCGTGCTTCCCGCAATCCTCGATGAAGTTCCAAGTCTTGAATCTCCTGATTTCGTCCAACGAAATCCGACATCTCCTTCTAGAGAAAGAAACCCCAAAGAAGATGGAGATCCACGAACAATCGAAGCGACAACACGACGACGTAGAAGCGATTGCTATTCCCTCAAGACCTAAGGTGGATGACCACCTTTAGAGAGAGAGAGATGGCGAGAATAAGAGATGTGAGAGAGAGAGAGTAGATGTGTACAATGTTGTATCTCAAAAGGGCTAGGTTTGCCCTATTTTTATACCAGTTTGGGAGTCCATGGATCACAATCCATGGCATACACAAAATCAATGGTTGGATTGATATGTGTATTTAATCAATGGTCATGATCATTGTTGTTCAAAAATAATAATTTATTAATTTATATTAAATCAAATATATGTTGCATTATCATCAACATAATTTAATTCAATAAAAATCAATTATCATAAGATAATGCCCAGCCTCTATGATTCATTTAATGAATCAACAACTATATGATCATCAAGATGGCCATGGTACGTAACCCTAATTGTATAGAGGGACCTTATAGTGCATTCATTCATTTAATTTCAGAAAAAGGGAGTGAAACATCAATAACTTTTATTGATAAAACATATATATTACAATAACATTTATTGTAAGAATGGTTCGCCCGGGGCTCACATGTCCAACAATATATACACACCCCTTATACTTAGCGAGTGTTGTGTCCTCAGAGAACAAGAAGCGAAAAGAAGACATAACTCAGGCTAAGTGTTATAGAGTGAAAAAGAATTATAAACAATAGAAGTCAGCCCGCCCCCCTATACTTAGGCTGTGAACAGTCTAAGTATAGAAGAAGAACAAAAATGATGTAGATGATGGGAGAAGTGGATGGAGAGTGTATATACATATGGCATAGGGTCCCCCAATACTTAAGCTCTGGTCAACCTAAGTATGAAAGAAGGGAGGAAATGGGACGATCGTGCGAAGGATTGGATGAGGAGAATGGTACATACATATGGCATCGGTCCCCTTGTACTTAGGCTTTGGTTGGCCTTAAGTACGTAAGAAGGGTGAAAATGTGGTGATTGAGAGAAGAATTGGATGAGGAGAGTGGTATCTAAATATGACATCAGTGTTGGGCATGCGAGCCCACGTCGAGCCATTATGCAATAAATGTTATTGCAAATATCATTCCCTGATCTGAAACAAAGAATAACTAATTTGCATAATATGTCCCTTAGTACGATTAGGGTTATGTACCATGGCTATCTTAATGATCATACAACTGTTGATTCAATTATTGAATCATAGAGGCTGGTGCTTGGATGAATATCTAAAGAGTTAGATTGAGGACTCATCAAGCACCATCAAATGATTGTTAAGATGCGATCTCCAGCCTGAGTAGGAGATGGCAATCCTTTCTCACATAGGTTGATATCTGACCGACCTCTTGATGCAGGTCCTCTGCATAGAAATAGAGATTCGGAGGTATCAGATTAGTTAGGTCAAATAGTTGACTTAATGAGATCGAGATAACCAAAGTCCTATGTCGTATGTTGTCACGTTATAGGCACGCATCCTCTGATCGGAGACAGATGTGTTACTATAGGTCTGAGTATGTACATTTGGCAGACCAATAAGTTGATGACCTAACCAAGGTCTATACACCAGCGCGCTGGTGTGCATGCAAGGGCATATGAGTAATACGATCTCTCAAAGGGATCATACATGTTCATTACTGAATTGGAAGACATGAGCTCACTCATGAGATATTGGGAAGAATCAAATTCCGTGTGCGGTCATCTCACTTTGGAAGCTTGACTAAATTTGTAGGTTTGATATACACTTTTGGAAAGTATATGATCAACACCTGGGTATGATATATGCTTTTGGAAAGTATATGATCGATACCGAATCCCAATGATCAAATGAGAAACTTACTGATAAAACTCTGAAGTAGACAATATAAAGTTGATATAATACTTCGGGTTTATTCTGAATCTTCCAGTATGTAAGATGTACAGGTGTTGGGAATACATGAGGGTGATGTGATCATAAACGATTGTATAACCATGACGCTTCCATTCCTAGGGAGTGATGAAACATGTCTGGATTTTAGTGACTCCTCGCACTACAGAAGTAATCTGGTATTGGTCCAAATGTTGGACATTGATCTGAGTGAGATTCAGATGCAATGAGGAGATTAGATTTGCGGTCTTGATTTAATCAAGCATCTCTGGGAGGCCCGGGATCTGGATTTGAGATGTGATCTCAATATCCAAGTCACTATACGTGGAACAATACAATCGCCCTGTCCTTATCTCCAGTATCTACAGAAAAAGCACATTATCCTTGAAAGAATTCATGGATAATTTCATTATTGATATATGTATCCGAGTATCGAGAAAATTGACAATTAAATGTGATTTAGTTATCATGTATAATATGAATTTGATTCATATTATAAGGAGAGTTATCTGAGATAATTAAATGTGATTTAATTATCACAAGTGTGAATAATGTGAATGTGATTCATATTATTTTGGCACATGAGAATAGAGATCCAAGATGATTAAATACGGTTTAATTATCATGAATATGAATAATATGGATATCACTATCCATATTAATCATATATATTTTATAATTGTGATTTATAATATATAAGATATAGCTATTTGTGATTTATATTTGTTGATTAATTATTGTTGTGAATTGGATTCACATTGGATGACTAATTAAAATATAATTTATATTTTGTTTTGGGATGTGAATGTGATTCACATTTTTTCCAATGGCATGATTACAATATTTCACAAGATATTTATGAATTATTTTTGTGAAATAATTCACAACAATTGTTGTTGTAAATCCTGAAGATATAATGAGATAATGTATCTCATGAGATAATGAGATCTCATGAGATGTTGGTAGCCGTCCCTCCTTTTTAGGGGATATGGTTTATCTCCTCATTATCTCCAAGGATAATTAATTGATTTGATTTGAATTTAAATATATTGATTTATCTATATATATTAAATTAAATTAATTGTTGTTGTGTTTTTACAACAAGATCATAGCCATTGAAAGAAATACAAATCAATCTCAACCATTGATTGTGTGTTGTCCATGGATTGGGATCCATGGATTCCTAAAACCTTATATAAGAAGAGGCATCCATTGCTCTTCAAAATATAATATGATCAATGAATGTTCTCTCTCTCTTTTCTCCACACGCCAAGTCTCTCTCTCTCTCTCTCTCTCTTATAATGGCCGACCACCATGGAGCCATTGTGAGAGTCATCATTGACACATCATCATCGTTATGCTGTCGGATCATCAACTCATGGATCTCTATCTCCTTCGGTGCGTCTCGCTCATGAAGAAGATGTTGGATCTCATGTGACGAGATCAGGAGATCCGTCGCTTGGATCATCAACATGGATTGCGAGGAACACACGATTCATCCCCACGCTCACAAGCATCTCCTCCGTCGGATCGGAATTGAGACAGGAGGTCTCTTGGTTTGGAGACTCGATCGCAACGACACTTCAAGAGGTAATCCTATTACTATTTTGTGGTTTAGATGAAATGATCCGAGAAACGTTCTTGGATCATGTGGTTTCGTCACATAAAAATTATAATTTCTGTTGCATCGAGCAACTAGTACGACTGGTCGCTACCGATCGCATACGATGCGATCATCACGCTTCCGTGATGCGCTTGAGGATTTTTCTCTTATCCTTCAGGTGGTATCAGAGCCAGGTTGGCGAAGGTTTTGGATGAGATCCATGAACCTACGAAGATTTGGGCTCGTTTGGGTTCGTGAATATTTTAGCATTTCAATTTTCGCAGCCCTGTCTTGTGATAAAATTTTAGACCTATTTAAAATGTTTAACACACAAAATTTTAAATTGGATAATGTTCCTCATTAATTAAGGAAATAGTAGGATTTGAGTTTGCGTGATTTGGAATCCGATAACTCAAGATATGATCTTTTTAATAACCATATGTCCACTGTTTTGGGGATGGCGATTAGTGACGTAATTAAAGAGTTAATTACGGGTCCTAAATGTCTAGAAGTGCATAATTATCAATTGGATTCTGTTTTAAATCAAATTGGTGAACAAAATAAATTTAGTTTGCATTAATTGGATTTAAATTGATCGAGTTATGTCAATTTTAGTGAGTAGGGGTCACTGCTGGAAATTAACAAACTTGATCATGAACCTTGTGATAGTCATTCAAATAAATTGATGAAACTTAATTGTTAATTTTCTGAAATGATTATTGATAAATATTTGTGAAATATTTAAAGATGATAATTATTTCCTTGAATGACATTGCATTAACCAAAATGATGAGATAGTTGATCTTGATCACAATTGGTTAATACGAAATTTCCAACAAACATTGTTTTCATGAAAACTCTAGTTTATCCTACAATAGTTGTAGGACAACTTTTACATGCAAAACCTTGTTGCTTGAATAGGATTGGGGATTTGTTTAGCAAATCTTCTTATAATATAATCAAAATGGTTTTGATTATTATTATATGGTATAATTTCGGTTGAAAAACCGATGATCATCTCAAGTACAAAGTGATCTATTTTGCATTATCCTTTCCCGAGGTGGATATGGTGCCTAGTCGGGGAGCGTTGGGGTAGCAGGTTGCACCGTGTGTGGTCTGTCCCACTCCCGTCGGTACTGACCATGACAACGGGTAGGGTTGGTATAAAGCTTAAGAAATCATGATGTATTTCTAATTATTAAAATTTGAAATAATACGTATTTGAGATAATACCATAATTCAAGTAACAACTAAGAATGTTTGTCGGATATTAATTGGATCATTAATTTAATATGATTAGATTAATTGAAATCCAATTAAAATTAAGACACTCTATCATAAATAGATGTATTATTTCCCTTGAAAGAATTGATCATAATGAATGTGATTCATGATGATTAATTAGAATTTAAATATTATATGAAGGATCACATAAGTGACATCCATGGTCTCCCGTCAAGGTGAAGGGTTCCGTCACTAGATATTGTATGTAGGAGACACATGTCCGAAGTGACAGCACCTGCATACAATCCATTTGGATCGGGCTCTTCGCTTCTCGAAAGAGTAAGGCCGTATACGTAGTGACCCCAATATAGAGTCCTCATATTATTGGGGTGATATTGGATTGCGTATAGCGAGTATTAGGCATGTTGACAGTTGGTTCAATTAATGACAGATCAACATCACCTTAGGGGTAGTGGGCCCGGGTGTTAAAGACCGAATTGGGAGATGCAAGTTGGACTTGCAAGGTGGAATGTGTTCCCGCTTCTTTTTATCGGAGTCACAAGTTCTCATATTATTAGGATGTAACAAAGATAAGGAAGGAGATCCCAGATCTTACTGAGATATAATGGTCAGTATATCTCTTACATTGGAGGTGATTAAGGGAATGAACTTTCAGAGTTGACAAGGCAAGGCAACTTTGATATAAAAACTTCTAAATCAAAGTAAAAATATGTATATATATGAATATATACACTTATGCAAATTGCTTATTTCAAATAATCCTTCATAAAACCCACTCAATGTTGTACTCAATAATAACCAGTAAAATAACATGGATTGGACTCATGATCCAGATATTGTACTTGCAATTGGACACATAATGTATGCGGTTGCAATGTGCAAGTTTCCTCATATTAATGAGGAATGACAATTAAATAAGACAATAAGACATCACCTTAGGGTTCGTATGTCTCTATAATCTTGATCTTTCATCGAGTGTACTTTGGAAGTGACATGTCGATGGTGATCGTAATTGTTGAATAATCCTTATAAAATCTAAGAAGATATTCTGGCATATATATGTGCTCTTGACATTTATCATGAATGACATGGTTCTCTGTAAGAGATGATGTATTCAAAATGTTTGAATACCTACCTTAACCAATGTTTTAAGAGTCTAGATGGATGTAGAAATGATGAATGTCATCATTCTACTGTCTTTACTCAAGTCATTCATGAAGCTTCATAATAATCATATTGTATGAATTAAATGAAGCATATATAAATGTTTAAATCTCTCATTTTGAAATTCTTTTTGAATTCAACATAAGAGATCCTTTATCTTAAGCAATGGTTGTTTATAGATAAAGGGAGCACAGTTGAAGCATGGGTCAGACCCAAGATGAGAAGGATAGTCAAAGAGTTGACCGTACTTCTATGACTTCCATATGACATCAAAAGAGTTGGATGAATGCCAATACTGTAATAAGCTGATGTGTTGATAGTATGATTATCAAATCTGTTTAGAATCCTTAGAGAAGGACTCAGATAGAGAATCAGAATAATCTAAATAAATCATTGATATTGACTTTCTTATTGAATAAGATAAAATCTTATAATTGTATCTCAATCTTCTAACAACACTTGCAATGGGTTGCATATGTTTTAGAAGACTGGAAAATTTGATCTTAAGGTTTATAGTTATCCACATGGATATTGATGCAATTGTTGCAACAATCTCTGTTGGATTGATAGACTTCTAAATTTCAGTGGGAGAGCCCTATTCTCAGAGAATGTCTCTATGGCCTAGATATTAGAATACACTCATTGTTTGTTTCTAAATGTTGGAAATAAACATGAATTCTGAAGTAGAATTATCATAAAGAGTTATGATGGATATATTTCAGATAGTAATCTAACATTTAGTGGACTCCACAAAATTAGAAAATTAATGAATTGTTCATTAAGATTTCTAATATTAAAATTAAACCTTAAAAAGATCAATAGGAGGATGAAGATCATTTGACAATGATCTGGCATCAAACCTTGGACATTTATCTGTTGATTTGATCAATAGAATGGTAAGAGATGAAACTTTAGACTGTCTAAAATTTCAAAGCTTACATACTTATGAATATTGTATTCAAAGTAAAATGTCCAATCCACCCTTCTCTGGGAATGGTGTTAGATGTCGAGGTATTCAAGATCTCATACATATTGATGTATACGGATCATCTATATCATAGTAAACATTATGGATATGTGATATCTATTGATGATTATGTATGATACGCGATTTCTTCTCTTCACCTAAGAAACCTTTGAAGTGTTCAAAGATTTCACAATTTTGGTTTAGAACTAAAGTTTGAAGAAAGGTGAAATGAATTTGATCTAACTTAGGTAGCTTGTACCTATTAGGTAAATTCAAAGAATACCTATTGGAGATATGAATATCATTTCTATCTCACTCCTCCTGATAAACCTAAACTCAATAGAGTTGTAGGGAGATACATTTGGATCATGTGTGACATGATTTGATCAATGATGAATTTTTATCATAATTATCCCTTAGTTTCCAGGTATATATGTGTAGTAGAGATTACAATATATATCCTTAATAAGATTCCATGCAAGTAAGCTGGAATTGAGCACTAGAGAGTGCTACTTCATTAGGAAAATAAAGGATTGTATTGGATACCTACTTTATGACCTTGAGATTCTTAAAATATCTCATCTCTGAGAATGTGATTCTTAGAGGTTGAGACTCTTGAGAATCAAGATGAAAATAAAGTAAAGGAACTCATTTAATCTTGAGATGATAACGAGGTTCCTGAAATCGGAAACTAAAAGGACAATTAAAGATGAAACATTAATACCTCTTCAAATAAGTTTGGGGATGTATCCATGTGTCAATTAAGTATGACAATGATAGGTCTTCATGTGGTGAAGCTCTTGAGGATCATGACATGGAAAGATGGATGTCAGCAATAAAGTCTAAAGTAGACTTCTTATACAAGTGTTGTATATGGACCCTCGAGGATCCATCTATATGGGTAAGACCTATAAAGGTGTAAATGAATCTTCAAGAGAAAGGGAACATGATGAGAAGGTAGAGACATTCAAAGCACGTCTAGTAGCCACAAGCTATGTTAGCAATGTGAGCCCCGGGCGAACCATTTCTACAATAAATGTTATTGTAATGAATAAATTATCAATGAAAGTGATTGATTATTTTTCACTCCCTTTCTGAGATTAATGAATGAATGCACTATAGGGTCCCTCTGTACAATAAGGGTTATGTACCATGGCCAACTTGATGATCATACAGCTGTTGATTCATTGGATGGATCATAGAGGCTGATGCTTGGATGAATATCTAAGGAGTTAGATAGAGGACTCATCAAGCATCATCAAATGATCATTAAGTGATGATCTCCAGTCTGAGTAGGAGATGGCAATCCTATCTCATATGACTGATATCTGACTGACCTCTTGATGCAGGTCCTCTGCATGGGAATAATGATTCAGAGGTGTCAGGTTAGTTAAGTCAATGGGTTGACTTGACGAGATCGAGATAACCAAAGACCTACGTTGAATACTGTCACAACATAGACATGCATCCTCTGACTAGAGACAGATGTATTGTTATATGTCTGAGTGTGTACATTTGGCAGACCAATAGGTTGATGACCTAATCAAGGTCTATATACCGGCGAGCTGGTGTGCATGTAAGGACATATGAGTAATGCGATCTCTCAAAGGGATCATACAGGTTCACTTGTGAATCAGGAGACATGAGCTCACTCATGAGGTATTGGGACTGAACAAATTCCATGCATGGTCGTCGTGCTTTGGAAGCATGACATGAATTTGAAGGTAAGATATATGCTTTGTGAAAGCATATGATCTATACCAAATCCCAATGACCAAGATTGAGAAACTTAATGATCTAACCCTGAAGATGACAATGTAAAAGTGATCTTTATCTTCAGGATGATCATAGGTCTTCCAGTATGTAGGATGTGCAGGTATTAGGAATACCTGAAGGGTGATTTGATCATATACGATTGTATAACCATGACGCTTCCATTCCGAGGGAGTGATGAAACAGGTTTGGATTTTAGTGACTCCTCTCATTAGAGAAGTGACCTAATCTTAGTCCATGAACTGGACATTGATCTGAATGAGATTCAGATGCAATGAGAAGATTAAGTCTACGGTCTTGATTTGATCAAGCATCAGTGGGAGGTCCATAGGATCTGGATTTGAGATATGATCTCAACATCCAAGTCACTATACGTGGAACAATACAATCGCCCTGTCCTTATCTCCAAGTATCTGAGGAGAAATAGCATTGTTCTTAAATGGTTTAAGAACAATTCCATAAGATCTAAGCAAAGAGAATTTGATAATTAAAAGTGTTTTAATTATCATGATGTATGAGAAATTATCCAATATGATTAAATGTGATTTAATTAGTTTGGATAAGAATAATATGGATAGAGATATCCAATTATTCATAATATATTATAAATGTGATTTATAATGTATTAGAGAGAGTTAATTATAATTTATATGTGTTGATTAATTATGATGTGTATTGGATGCACATTGTGTAATTAATTGACAATATGAATTACATGTTGTTTTGGGTTGTGAATATGATTCACAATTTTTCCATGGCAAGATTGCAATATTCTCAAAGATAATTGTGAATTATTTTTTGAAGAATAAAACCCAATAAATTTGTTGCAAATAAATAAGAGAGATTTCATGGAGATATGCAATCTCATGGATTTCCATGAGATTGCAATCTCCATGCAATCTCATGGACGGCACACCATTCCTATATGGAATGGGTGTGCGCCCACTTGGAAGGCACATGGAGATGAAATCTCCATGTGTCTTCTCTCCTTATTTGTTGGGTTGATTTAGGAATGAATTATATTTGATTTTGTCAAATATATTTTAACCTAAATTTGTTGTTTTTTTTGACAACAACAATCTTAGCCATTGGATAAACATAAATCAATCTCATCCATTGATTTTATGTGTCCCATGGATTGAGATCCATGGATCCCAAAACCCTATAAATAGAGAGGCATGCTTGGCTCTCTTTTTACATATGCTATTGTAGCACAAACTCTCTCTCTCTTTCTCATACACGACAGCCCTATCTCTCCCTCTCTTCTTGGTGGCCATCCACCTTGGTGGAGAGAATCGTCGACGCCCGCGCCATCGTGCTGCCGCTTCGACTCTCTGCGGTTCTTTGTCTTCTTGGAGTGCTTCACTCACGAAGGAGACGTTTGATCTCGTGTGACGAGATCAGGAGCAACCGCGCTTGGATCAACTTGGATTGCGAGGACACCGCGACTCATCTCCGCGCTCGCAAGCCGCTACTCCGACGATCGGACTTGAGACAGGAGGTCTCTTTTCGTAGAGACTTGATCAACCACGCTTCAAGAGGTATTGCATTATACTTGCTGTGGTTATAGATGAAACGATTTGAGAATGGTTCTCGGATCATGTGGTTTCATCGATTTAAAAATTTTTAAATTCCGCTGCACTGAACAACTAGTACGACTAGTCGTTCTTTGTCGTATTCGATACAACGATCACGCTTCCGTGATGCGCTTGAGGATTTCTCCATATCCTTCAAGCTACTCACCCAAGAGAAGGCATCGCTTGTGATGAGACTTGCTCTTTAGTGACCTTGCTTATACCCATCAGAATATTGCTAACTATAGTTACACAACTTGGCTTTGACATCTTCAAGATGGAAGTCAAGATTACATTCCTCTATGAATGCCTTTCCGAGGATATTCACATGAGTAGCCCTAGGGCTTCTTGATTTGGGAAAGTAAGGTGTGAAAGCTAAAGAAATCCATCTATGGACTTAAATAAGCTTTTTGTTGTTGGAACATAACATTTGATGAAATTATAAACGTTATGATTTCAGATAGAATCTTGATGAACAATATAAAGCTTAGTGGAAGTGCCTTTGTGTTCATCGTGCTAAATGTAGATGATATCTTAATCATTTTGAATGATATAAGTATAATAATAAATGTTTTATGATCTAGCTATTCCATACCTTGAGATATGATCTCAAAAAAAGATGCCTCTTAGATCTTAGTTCTGAAGGTGTTGAGAAGCAAAGAGAAGAAGCTATTGGGACCGTCACATTTGTAGTACACCTTGGACAAGTTCCATTCTTGGAAAATCCCAAGGAAGACTTCCTTCCCTTAAGATATGGTACTGACCTATCTAAAGGGATAGCACCTCAAAGGGTTGAGGAAGTGAATGCTAAAAATGGCTGCCCTTGTGCATCGGTTACGAGAAGCTGAGAGTATGCTAGATATGTACAAAAGCCAGATATCTGCCATGCAGTGAGAGTAGTAAAGTGTCGTAAATCCTACTATAGAGATAAAACACTTGATTGCAGTAATAATAAAATCTTCAAAGGTGACGAGACTTAGAGATAGTAATATTAAAGTCTTATCTTTAAAAGTTTAAGACCTTGTAGATAGTGATCTAGAAGGGTATTAACAGTAGATGGCTTAGGAGATAGAGACCTCTAGGAATAAGGGTATTATGATAAGGATTATGGAAATACTGGTTATGATAATTATTAAGCTGAAGCGTCAAGGACACTATAACTAACAAGATTGAGTATTGGTTGCATAAGATGCAACATTCGCATTAGATGCGAGCATTGTTATTGGGGATATGCAAGTGCCGTAAAAGGACTTGGCGTAGTCTTGCGGGAACAGAGTGACTGATCAACTTACCTATCTATTTCTCTAAATAGCCAATGATTGTCATATGAGTGTGGGTTTAAATGATTAGCCCATTAATGTCTCTTTGGGCTAGTGGGGGATTGTTGGACATGCAAGTCCATGGCGAGCCATTATGCAATAAATGTTATTGCAAATACCATTCCCTGATCTGAAATGAAGAATAACTAATTTGCATAATAGGTCCCTTAGTATAATTAGGGTTATGTACCATGGCTATCTTAATGATCGAACAACTGTTGATTCAATTATTGGATCATAGAGGCTGGTACTTGGATGAATATCTAAAGAGTTAGATTGAGGACTTATCAAGCACCATAAAATGATTGTTAAGATGTGATCACCATCCTGAGTAGGAGATGGCAATCCTTTCTCACATAGGCTGATATCTGACCGACCTCTTGATGTAGGTCCTCTGCATAGGAATAGAGATTCGAAGGTGTCAGATTAGTTAGGTCAAAGAGTAGACTTAACGAGGTCGAGATAACCAAAGTCCTATGTCGTATGTTGTCACGATATAGGTACGCATCCTCTGATCGGAGACAGATGTGTTACTATATGTCTGAGTATGTACATTTGGCAGACCAATATGTTGATGACCTAACCAAGGTCTATACACCGGTGCACTGGTGTGCATGCAAGGGCATATGAGTAATACGATCTCTCAAAGGGATCATACAGGTTCATTACTGAACCGGAAGACATGAACTCACTCATGAGATATTGGGAAGAATCGAATTCCATGCACGATCGTCTCGCTTTGGAAGCTTGACTAAATTTGTAGGTTTGATATATACTTTTGGAAAGTATATGATCAAGACCTGGGTATGATATATGCTTTCGGAAAGTATATGATCGATACCAAATCCCAATGATCAAATGAGAAACTTACTGATAAAACCATGAAGTAGATAATATAAAGTTGATCTAATACTTCAGGTTTATTCTGAATCTTCCAGTATGCAGGATGTACAGGTGTTGGGAATACCTGAGGGTGATGTGATCATAAACGATTGTATAACCATGACGCTTCCATTCCTAGGGAGTGATGAAACGGGTCTGGATTTTAGTGACTCCTCTCAGTAGAGAAGTAATCTGATCTTGGTTCAAAAGTTGGACATTGATCTGAATATGATTCAGATACAATGAGAATATTAGATTTGCGGTCTTGATTTAATGAGGCATCTATGGGAGGCCCGAGATCTGGATCTGAGATGTGATCTCAATATCCAAGTCACTATACGTGGAACAATACAATCGCCCTGTCCTTATCTCCAAGTATCTGCGGAGAAAGCGCATTATCCTTGAAAGAGTTCATGGATAATTTCATTATTGATATATTATCCGAGCATCGAGAAAATTGATAATTAAATGTGATTTAATTATCATGTATAATATGAATTTGATTCATATTATAAGGAGAGTTATCTCAGATAATTAAATGTGATTTAATTATCAAAGATGTGAACAATGTGAATGTGATTCATATTATTTTGGCACATGAGAATAGAGATCCAAGATGATTAAATACGATTTAATTATCATGGATATGAATAATATGTATAACACTATCCATATTAATCATATATATATATTATAAATGTGATTTATAATATATAAGAGAGAGATATTTGTGATTTATATTTATTGACTAATTATTGACGTGAATTGGATTCACATTGGATGATTAATGAAAAAATAATTTACATTTTGTTTTAGGATGTGAATGTGATTCACATTTTTTCCAATGGCATGATTGCAATATTTCACAAGATAATTATAAATTATTTTTATGAAATAATTCACAACAATTGTTGTTGTGAATCCTCGAGATATCATGAGATAATGTATCTCATGAGATAATGAGATCTCATGAGATGTTGGTAGCTGTCCCCCCTTTTTAGGGGATATGGTTTATCTCGTCATTATCTCCAAGGATAATTAATTGATTTGATTTGAATTTAAATATATTGATTTATCAATATATATATATATATTAAATTAAATTAATTGTTGTTGTGTTTTTACAATAAGATCATAACCATTGAAAGAAACACAAATCTATCTCAACCATTGATTGTGTGTTGTCCATGGATTGGGATCCATGGATTCCTAAAACCCTATATAGGAAGAGGCATCCACTGCTCTTCAAAATACAATATAATTAATGAATGTTCTCTCTCTTTTCTCCACATGCCAAGTCTCTCTCTCTCTCTCTTATAATGACCGTCCACCATGGAGCCATTGTGAGAGTCGTCATCGACATGGCATCATCGTTATGCTGTCAGATAATCAACTCATGGATCCCCATCTCCTTTGGTACGTCTCGCTCGTGAAGAAGATGTTGGATCTCGTGTGACGAGATTAGGAGATCCATCTCTTGGATCATCAACATGGATTGCGAGGAGCACGTGATTCATTCCCGCGCTCGCAAGCGTCTCCTTCGCCGGATCTGACTTGAGACAAGAAGGTCTCTTGGTTTAGAATCGCAACCACGCTTCAAGAGGTAATCCTATTACTTGTTTGTGGTTTAGACGAAATGATCCGAGAAGCGTTCTTGGATCATGTGGTTTGTCACATAAAAATTTTAATTTCCGCTGCATCGAGCAACTAGTGCGACTAGTCGCTACCGATCGCATCCGATGTGATCATCACGCTTTCGTGATGCACTTGAGGATTTTCCCGTATCCTTCAATTAGTCCCCCTCTATACTTAGGCCATGACCAAAATAGAGGAAGAAATTGTACAAGGGAATCGATGCGGTCGGGAGGGAGGGTTGCCGATGATTAAGGTTGTTTTCGATAGATCTTTTTGTGAGCCTGTGATGGGAGGTCATAATGATTATAAGAAATTGAAGCCTACGAGTCCCAATCATTATCAGTGTTTTTCTCATAATTATCATGCTGGAGAGTAGATGAAGTGTATGAATCAGATGAAAGCCAACCATCATCAGAGTTATCCTCGGAAGATAATACTTGAAGGTTCTTAAGTTTCTTTATCAAGTTGTACTTAGGATTGGGGTCAAGCGATTCGTCCTCAGATGATGAATACGCTGAAGCACCTATCTCAATAATCTGATAAGAAATTATTCTATTATATTTATGAGACCAAGAGAATCGTCTCTGGACGAAAAATAGTGAGGACCCGAAGTCGTCCAACGGGAATCGGTGTTTGGATCCTTGCATAGACAGGGTTTTAAAATTGCCGAATAGACCTCACTCATATAGATTACCTTATCCGGACCTGATGAGAAATCATCAAACAATTCCTCTTCTAGAAGGTCGATGGTGACTTTCTTTTTAGATGGAGCATCCATTTTGTTTTGTGTTTGCTTAATGTTGGTGCACTCCTGAGTTGGATTGAATTTGTCAAGGTGGTCAGAGAAGATTTCGGCCAACTTAGAATGTGCCATGCATGTCTCTGGATCATATAAGAAGTCATTCCCCATGGTGAGAGTAGCGAGAACAGGAACAATGGGGAGAGTCTCTGAACTACTGGTTAGTACATGTCCTGCATATTCGTTCTCAATTAACTTGATGTTGGTGATCAAAGTGGTCAGAGGAGATTTCACCCAACTCAAGATGTGCCCATGCATATGTCTCATGATCTTATTAGAAGTCATTTCCCATGGTTAGAGCAACGAGAAATGGAACAATGGGATGAGTATCTAAATCAACAGTCTCTTCAACATCCGTCATCTCAGGTGTAGCAGTGGGGTAAGGCTCATCTACCACTTGATGGTTATGGCTGTTGACAACTTCGTGGGTTGCCTCAGAAAATCGTGGTTCCTCAAAGGTTGGTTCAGGTCGAAGTGTTTCCAATGTTGTAAAATTGATTTCTCGATGTCTTTGTCAATGCCAAGAATGGCATTCTGAGAATGATCAGAGACTGGGTGAATTCTTCTTGATGCTCCATATCAATGATCGTGAAGTCCACCTTGAGCGGAGCCCCTTAGAATGTAACGATGATTGAAATGGTTCCTCTCGATCGCTTTATAGATCAATCAGCCAGTTGAATGATCTCTCGTATCTTCCTGATAGGTCCGAGTTTGAGCTTGTCGAATACATAGGTTGAGAGGATATTGATTGGTGATTCATCATTGATTCGAGCATGGGTAAATGTTGTGTCTTTAATTATACAGTCAAATCTAGGTAACCGTTTCACCATGCGACTCTTGGTTTTTCTCCTCAACTCCAAGGAGGTGGCCATTGACAAGATATGTCTCTCAGTCTTTGTTCTTGTCCTGTCCAACTTTTTCATCATTAATTTGCTCATTTCAAATCCTTTAAGGTCCGGGAAGTGTTCAATGGCTTGTATCAAGGGAAGTTCACAAATCAAAATTTTCTCCACTACTTCCCTTATATCAGGATCCAGATTCTTCAAATTCTCCACACTTTCAATATTTATTATTTTTTCTGGTTTTCAATTTTTTGAGTGTTTTTTAATATTTTGATTTTTTGGTATTTTCGGTGTGGTGTATAGGTGTGTCGCTTCCCATAGATGAGAATGGGTTTTGATGTGCTGAGTCAAAATCAGAGTTATTCCTAGGGGAATAATATGCAGAAGTGTCACTATCAGAGTCATCCCAAGGGTGAACACAGTCTATGGGTTTCCGAATATCCTCGGGGTTCTCAACATTAGATCCAATTATTTCATCCTCCACTTTCATACCCGAGCTCCTATAAAATGAAATTAGTCGATTAGTGAAATTTCTAAATTTATCCTCAAGTAATTCATATATCTTACTTATCCTCAAAATGTCATCCTACAAAAACTTTTCGTTATTAATCATGGGAGCAGTCTGTGTGGACTCTTGGGTTTCTTTCGTTTTTCAACTTGAGGTCCAATCATTTCATATTCTATTTTCATATATGAACTTTGAGAACATGCTCTTGGAATATCTAATATATGATCGTTATCTTCTAAAAATTTCTCCTCAAAAATCATGGATGGAGTCTGCTCAGTGGGAGGATTTCGTTAGAATCTGCAGGTCTCATACTCAACATATCTTAACTCAGACATGCAATGCTAGTTTGAGTATAGTCTACTTCCATGTTCACGATTGGTCTCATCCCCAAACAATGGAGTCATACATGGTTCGTATGTGTCGATATCATCAGTTTGATCCTCTATATGTGTGGGTTGTCCGAAAGAGTGGTATTTTGGTTGGTCAATAGAGAATAGGGTCAATCCAGTATGATTGATCATTAGGTGCAAACTTCTCCATCCAGTTTGGTTGGGTCATCCTATTTTTCTCTAAGATCCAATCCAGATGTATTCTTGCAAATTATGGACCTGTCCCAAAAATATTGCGAGGAAAGAATGAAAATGGTTAGCTTTGGTGTCTTGGTCAGTCATGTGTCTCAAAAGTGATTTGATTTTTAATTGGTTCATGAGTTACGACGAGAAATCGAGAATAAGTCAGGTCATCCCAAGATTATAGTGGTTCACATGTAAAAGGGTCAGGGGAGATGGGATATATGTAGAAGTGGTACAAATATCCAGGTAAAACGGTTTTGAATTCAATGATTGGATCGGATTCATCTGAGGGTCCAAGTCTCCCACAAATGTTGGAGGTTTCTTGATAGAAGAGGGTTTAGATGTTTTGGGTTTGATTGTAACAAATTTATTTTCATAGTAGAGATCAGATGGGTACTCAGACCATTGTCCCATCTTTATCAAAGGAGGTTGATGATGAATTGACATGGTTGATCTGAGTGCACAGGATATCATAAGAAGAAACCAAATTTTTTTAAATCAAAGAGAGTGATGGCACAAGTGTGTGGATTTTGATCTTTGAATTCGGTTCATGCATACCAATGCAAATGCAATACAAACACCAGTTTCACAACCTCAAACAATGAAGTCGTAAGAGTTAGGCAATTATCTTTTCAATTTTAGTTGGTGATAAATCAATTTTAGAAAATAAATTAACAAGCTATTAGGTGCTAGAAATTTTCCTAAAAACTGTCCTGAATTCTTATGACTAGTTGCACTTATTTTCAGCTAGTATAGGTGTAAGTACGGACTGTAAAAGCAGCTACCCATTGCTTAAGGACGGAGCCTTATGCAATGTCCTTTTAACCACCACTACGCTATGGAAATCCAGACCGTTTACCGGCTACCCATATTTTCTGACTGAAAAGTGGCTAATCATTTATTATATAATCAGTAGTTAATATAAAAATCCAGAGCTGGGATCTAGCCTTAAGTGTCATCTCTTGCTCACAGAACAATAAATCAATCCAAGGACGGGGTTGCTCTCCCGCAAAAATTCTTGATTTTATGGGTTAGTTAAAGTCATCCTTATTTAGTACTCTCAGTTTTAATAAGGCGATCACTGAAAAATTAGATGAGCACAAATCCACGTCTATCGTCCAGTCCCAATTTCCTTTAAAATTTATGTAACAAAACGACATGAAGAAATTCAGGAAAAACTGATGCACACAAGATAATGATGTATGCTAAGGTAGAAGACTTACATTGATTCCTCACAATTTCCATATGGAATGCAATATAAGAATTAAAAATTATTCTCTATGAATGCAATCCGATAAAAATCACACCTATCAGAAATCTCTATTATTCATGAAGAATTAAGTTGAATTTTGACTAAGTTAAATGATGTAATGTGCGTTTTTATTAAAGTGCAGTATGGTTCTAGGTTTTACGAGCACAAATAAAAAATCCTAGAAGGTCTAATAGCCAATGTGCATGTCTAAACTACGATCCACTCAAGTCGGGCCCCACCCTCATCGGAAAGTGAATCAGGCCATGACACACCACAGAGAAAGTTTATAATTTTGTTACACACACGAGAGTCTAAACGGACACTGCTGTAAACGAGCAATTAATTACAAAAATTAAAATTGCAGAAATTAAAATCCTATACTCTACGCTCTCTCACAACTTGACTCAATCTTAATTTTAATATGGGTTGACGGTCGATGAAGATGCGTCCGTTTTGAGAGAATTGCTCTATGAGCCTCGGGTACCTCGTACAAAAAATAAGAAAGAAAGTATAAGAGAGTGACTCAAAAATTAATCAAAGATAAAATAAGAAAATAAATTCTTAAAATAAAATTAAATAAATACAGAATAAATGAAAAATATGCATTGATGAGGTTCGAGGGTTAGACTACCCAAATATGTGGAAAACATTGCACTAATTTTTTTATCAAAACTTAAGCCGTTTGCGTCCCCGACAACGATGCCATCTGACGAGTCCGTGAAAACAATATGTTAATTTACATGAATTATCATTTAAATTTGTCTTTTCGTTGTAGGCATGGATTCAGATTCCATCAGGAAATAACCACAATAATTTATTAAATTTTTAACTAATGTGGTTCTATATTTATTTTACTTGGTCAAGTCCCAAGGTTGAACTCAAGGAGGCAAGGAATGCTTTTTGGTATTTTTAATTCAATTTCGGAATGCAAAATGCAAATGTGGCCAATTTTAAGGAAAACTACAATTTCAATCAAACGATGTCCAAAAATAACGAAACTTGGCCGATATATTAGTAATAATGAAAGAAACACACTCTATTTTTTTTAGAATTTTCGTATACAAGAATAATATTAAAATAAGTTATAAATAACAATAGTGTGAATTTTAATTTTTAATTATAATAAATATTAAACCTATTTATTTTCATAGAATAAAACTATCTAAGATTTACTACTAGGTGATTGATCTTAGAAAATTCCTAAAACTTGAAAAATATGATATTTAATACTATTAAAAATTAAAGATTAAAATCTACAAAATGATTTTTATAGAGCAAATCATGCATTAAAATGCAATTATTTTTGGGAATAATGTAATTAATAATTAATTCTTCGGTACATGAGTTTTTGATAATTTTTAGAGCTATGATTAAGTACTTATGAATTTTTAAGAATAAGTTGGGTAAAATATGCAAACTATCATGGAATATTAATGTTTAAATAACCACATAGCATAAAAATATGAAGCACATGCCACAATATAGAGAATTAGTTGAGAAACACAATGCAATTTTTTAACTAATAAAATGATGCAAAATGCTTCTTCAAATTACAGAGGAAAGTTAGGGGTATTAGTGCAATTATAATAATTAAATAAAATAAAGAAAATGTAGTGCATGGACGTAGTGTAATTATCGAGCCCTCTATGGGGTTGTCTGCAAAATTCTAGGGAGCACGTGCTCCTCACGTGTCCCTAGGCTGGCAGGGGTGACGACGAATATGCGAAATCTCTAGGGGCTTCTTTACAAGTTCTCAACCCCCATGTGTGTCTCATGTGTGGGGGTCTTCTAAAATAAGGCTGAAGGTCAGGGGATTCTTGTAAAAGATCCCTCCCATCAGGTGCCACGCACGAGGGCCTCGGACCTCACGCCTGGTGGTTGGTGACAGAGATAACCAAGGAGGATAATGATTCTTAAAGCGGTGCCAGAGAGTGATCGATCTACTTTTGAAGTGATGGAGTCTCCAAGTGCGACGAGGTTGATGACAGGAAGGACTGCAATCCCGGATCTATCGAGGGTAGAGGCTTCCTCTGGTTGTCAATGCCAGTTGAGCTTGTTCCGGAAGGAAGAGGACGAAGAAGCCCGAGCTTGGTTTGTTGGAGATGAAGCAGAGGAACCATCGGTGCAGGCCAAGGTCGATGAAGGCCAGACAACTAATGGTATCTCCTGCTCTACTAAAGAAGATCATCCGCTGCGAGGCAAGACCTTAGAGTTGCAGGTGCTCGGGCAAAATAGGTCCAGGGTAGAGGAAGTGACCAAGCTTTCTAGTCGAGGCGATCGTGTGGGATGAAGAGTATGATGCTGTGGAGAATCAGGAGGTGGTTGTGCAGTGGTAGGAGGCAGAGAACGAGCAGAGGGTAAATGTTGGCTACATTGGATATCAGGGAAGATGGAATGTGGCTCAAGGGTCTTGTGACCGGAGCAAGGCAGCAGACCATGGGGATGAACTTTGACGAGGTGCTCGACCTCGGATCTCGCCGTGGTGGAGGGGGCTACTGATAGGTGTTGTCACCACTTGAGAGTCATCGCCCGTCTGTTTCTTGAATTGGCGGATGGCCTGTGGAGGGGGCGACGATGATTCTTAAATAGGGTGATGGAGGTCGGAGGCACGCAAAGGTGAAGATGGAAGGCGGTCGGAGATTGGGTAATTGGGATCAATCGGAGATGGCAGATGGGCAAGATAAGTAGGCGGGCGACGCCGTGATTTGTGGAGGAGGATGGGTGATGGAAATCACGGGACGACGATTTGGGAAAGGTGGATGGAGGAAGGAGATGGCGTGCTGTGGATGTCCGGTCGGTCGAGATCGGACGACCGAGACTGCACCATGTGGCAGCCTTTTATTAATTATTGTTAGTATTTAATAATTTTAATTAATTTTTTATTATTTTTTAATAAAACGAATTATAAAAAAGCTCAAAAATGGGTGCCACATGGTGTCTCCAGGAGCTGCCATGTGACACCTCTAGAAAATTCAAAATAAATTATAAAAATAAATAAAAAATAAATAGCAAATGACCTCGGATAGAAAATTTTTCTTCGCAAAAGTTACTCATTTCGATGAGATCTATAACTTTCATGAAGAAATCAAAACTAAAATCGGTCAATAGCAAAAAGTGATTTTTGGGGTACTATATATAGAATATCTTGATTATTTGGTTTTATATTTTTTGTTATTTTTAAATAAGATAAAAATCATAAAAAAATGATAATGTAAAAGGTAAATATTCACCCATTAATATATTTTTTGGATTTTTATTAATTAGGAAAATGAAGAAGTAAAATAAATACAAAAAAGACAATTTCTATACAGATTATTGGTGAAGGCTCTGACTCAGTTAATTTATTTGATTTCAAGCTCATTTTGAATTCATATTTTTATGCAATTAGTAAAACTTTTATTAAATAAGACAAATGAAAAAGAAAAAAAATAAAACAAGTTAATTATGTACATAAAATAATAGGTTAAAATTAGATAAAATACAAAATGTGCAAAAGAGGCCCAAAACCCAACTTTCACATATGAGCTCCGATTCACTTGAGCGTGGTCATGTTTTAAAGGTATCTGAATGTACATTAGTTAAAAAGTGAGTAGTATCAAATGGGACAATGTATGAGGAAGATATCGACGTTTTAGACTATAATCCTGTAATTAGGTTTTGAGTTCTGGTCTACTTATTTATATTAGTGAAGGTGGTTTTAGGTCGTTTGGAGTTAGGAAAGTTAGCTTATTTTACAGGTCAAATGGGCTTGGATTTTTGGCTTCTTATTTTGTGCAATATTGAGCGATAAAATGTAATTATTATTAATACATGGATGAATGCTAATTATGAAGAATAAATGAAGAAATGTCAATCAATTTTGGAGGTTTGAGCTTAATGAATGCCTTTTAGAGAGTTGAATATGAGATTCATCAACATCATTGAACATCTCCTTGAGATTCAACATTATATCCTTACAGGTCTCCATCTCTACATTTTTCTTCTAAAGCACATTGGAGAGAGACCCCAGAATATAAAATTGGCCAATGTATGATCTTTATTATATTATATTTCTTCGTTGTCTTAGAGTTTTCATGATATCCTTGGACAACATATAAGATATGTGCTCCGTAGATTGGACAAGATTTAAATTATGGATCTAATCGGAGTAATTTGGTTCGATCAATTGGTTAACCTCCAGAAGGCTACTAAGTGGGTTCATGAGCTTTGTTGCCTGAAATTAAGAATGCACTATATTATGATATATAAACAGTTGTATATTCAATATTAAATCTTTGATCAATATTTTTTTCAATCAAAATAGTCTTGCCTTTTCAACTTTGAAAGTCCATTCCCTTGATCACTTTCAAAGCAGGAGATATACTTACTGCTATATCTCTAGTAAGAAATGGGCCTCCTTTTCTACATTAGTTACATCCCAATAATATGAGAACCTATAATTCAAGTAAAAAGAAGCGGGAACACATCATGCCTTATAAGTCTAACTTGCATTCCAATTCCATCATTAACATGAAGGCCCACCACCCCTAAGGTAATGTTGATCTATCATTAGTTGAACCAATCATCAACAAAATTAAAACTCATAATGAGAAATCCAATATCACCTCAATAATATGAGGAACCGATATTGGGGTCACTACGCATACGACACTACTCTTTAGAGAAGCAAAGAGACCGATCCAGATGCTCTTGTATGCAGGAGTTGTCACTTCAAACATGTGTCTCCTACATACAATCCTTAGCAACGGAATCTTTCGCCTTAACTGGGGACCATGGATGTCGCTTATGTGATCCTACAGGTCATATTCAAATTTTAATTAATTATTGTGAATCATATTTTGATAATTAATTCTTTCAAGTAAAATACAACTCTATTCATAACAGAGTGTTATTAATCGGATATAATTAATTTAATCATATTAGATCAATTATTGATCCAATTTAATCAACCAACAAATAATCTTGATTGTTACTTGAAAGGATGGTATAATGTGAAAATATGCATTATTCAAATTTTAATAATTAGAAAAATATTTCATGATCTCTTTAAATATTATCCTTTCCTTACCTGATGACATGGCCAGTATGCACAAGATGTGGGACAGATTGCTCACAGAGCGACCTGTAACCCCATCGATCCCTGACTAGATACCATATCTGCCTCAGTTCAGGATAATGCGATTTGATCATTTTGTATTTTAGATGATAATCGATCTTTCGATCAAATTTATATCATATAATATATAACAATAACTTTTTGATTAGTATTATAATGATATTTGATAAATAAATTCTCAATCCTATTCAAGTAACATTGTTTTGCATGTAGAGATTGTTCTACAACTATTGTGGATAAACTAGGATTTTCATGAAACATGTATTCAATAGCCTATGGTGATTAATCATTTATTTCCATCAATATTAGGAATCATATTTAATCAAGGAAATTCCCAAATTTCATGATTTCTACTGAATCATAAACACGTTAAATAATTAAATTTGATGATCTAATCGTCCTCCGACCCATCTCCACTAAATATAGAATATCTAGGGAAAATAGAGTCAGAATCGCACAAAAATAAATTCTAGCGGGTTTGATGGTTTGAGTTTCTATTTAATCCGAGCATTTATTTTATATTCCATATGGAAGAACAATAAGAAAAAATAGTTATTACAGATCCTTAGATACATGCAAAACAATTTTCCATAGCAGGAATTATTCGAATCATTTTCATGCACTTTTGGTGCCAATTAAAGGTTACTATTTTTGAGAAATATATTATACATTCTAAATAAATTTAATTTACAAAAAAATACGTCCAAATAATGTAA
>JAZKJV010002623.1:600000-793423 GCA_037367405.1 Ottelia alismoides | reverse complement strand
TAGGGCGAAATCCCGAGGTGGGATTCATCGCCAAAAACTATTCGTTATATCAAAGGATAAAGAGTTACATTACCTTGCGGACCATAAAAGGAAAAGGGAAAGACAACCAACGATTATATTTTTTGAATAAAACCTCTGATTTTTAAAAATTACATCATTCCTTCCTCCTCATATGACCCAAAGACTGCAAACGGCAAAGAACAGTCGTCCGTCGAGTTCATCCCCACTGAAAAGACTCCTACTACCCTTGGTAATTCGATCAAATTAATGGTCAAATTAATTACTAATGTTCATTGAAACCGGATAATAAGAGCAGATCAAAAACCACTTTTAATTAAAGCAAGTTAATTTCGAGCGGTAAATTTTTTTACTTGGGCAAGCCCAAGGTCGAACTCAGGGAGGCGGTTGTCTCCTTAGGTAGATTTTTAGCAAAGTCCAAGGTTTGATTTTCAGGGGATAATTTTTTTGGTCTTTTTTGATTTTTTTATGCAAGACACATGCACAATCAGGCTAGTTTAAAGTTAATGCAGATAAGTGATCAAATCATGTCCAAAAATTACGAAACGTGACGAGATGATGAAATGCAATGAAATTAAGGTACACTAATTTTTTTTAGAATTTTTTGACACTACATGAATTTACTGTAAATTAAAAATGAATGCAAGGTGATTTTGACTAAATTAATTTTAATAAATATCAAATCACAACATTTTTAGAAATAAAAAATATCCTAGATCGATCTGAGGGTCAGGAGTCCAGGAAAATTATTAAACCCAAATTTCTATGTGAAATGATCCTATTAAAAATTAATTAAGGAAATCACTAAATGATTTATTTAGGCCTCAGGATGCGTGCAATTGAGATGAAATTTTTATGCAATGTGAATCTAATTATCCCAACTCTAATGTGATTTTTTTGGGGATTTTTGGAGTCACAGAGAAATTACTATCAATTAAGGGTGTAAATGGGCAAAATATAGCAAAATTAAACCAATTAATTGATAGAAAAATCCACTGATATTACAAAAATATGCCAAGTGTCACATATAAAAGAGGACAACATAAGCTACACAATGCAATTTTCTCAATTGAAAAATGAATGAAAATGAGTGCCTAAATATGCATGCAAAGACATGGGTATAAATGCAATTACATGAATTAAAATTGATAAAATAAAACGTGTTGATAGGGACCAATATGCAATTACCTATAATGTTGAGGGGGTGGACGCAATTTTTCCACAGAACACGTGCTCCTCACGTGGGGTCTCCTGGCAGGGACTGAAATGTAATTCTGGAAACCTTCAGGGGCCTCGAGGCAATTTACCCAGGACTCACGTGCTGATAACGTGGGGGTCCCAGGCTCGATGGTCTTCGGAGTCTCGGAGCGAGGCTCGGGTGGATCTGGAGGTTCGGCTCTGGTTCGGAGTAGCTTCGGATGATCCAAGCCTAGTGGTCGGGGAGGAGGCTCGGGTCAGGCGACGTGGCCTAATCTGGACCATAGATTAAGTGAGGATCCAACGATGAGGAACTACTGGCGCGTGGCGTGTCCGGGTCCGTTAGATTAAGATCGATCCAATGGTGATGGGTCGCTCCTGAGACGAGGACGTGGTCGATCAGTGACCGTTGGATCTACATTGATCCAACGGCACCTAGATTTGGAAAGGGCGATGACATGGCACTATCTGGACGCATAGAATCTGCCTGATCCTACGGCTATGGGATGTGGGTGACGTGGATGGCTCCTGACCGTTCGATCCCGAGGATTGAACGGTTGCTGGCTGTCATCCCCAACGATCCTCTGCCTCTTGCAGCGGAGAGGACTGGGCTCCGGCGAAGCTGACCTAGCTTTGCCTCGTCCTCCCGTCGTCGGTGAAGGGTGTTGGAGGATCTGGCGTAGCTCAGAAGATTCGTGAATGGCCGGCAGAGCATCCGGTGAGGGTGGTTGAGGCTGGGGTGTCCTGGAGGCCACTGGCGATGAAGCTCGAAGGTGCATCGGTGAAGCTTCCGGCCAATCAAGGAGATAGTACTTGCAGGGGGTTGGAAGATAGCCAAAGCGTGCTATGTCTTCGTGAAGTGCTGTAGAGTGAAGTGCGAGGCCTGTGGAGCAATGAGGTGGTCCGGTGGTCGAGATCCGCCAAGGTGGCGGAGCTGGCATCGGTGAAGGGTGAAGTAGGTCGTCGGAGGGAACGGAGGGGCTCGCAAAGATCAGAGCTCCCTTGCGGAGCTCGGAGGATGATTGGCAGAGCGGGATGGTGCTTGTGGACGGTGAATAAAATGGAAGAAAAATAAGAAAAATCAAGAAGAATATCAGAGAGCGGATGGAGGGATCTACCTGGGATCAGAAGCTCGGAGAGAGCTTCCCGGTCGTCGCTCGAAGGCCGGTAGGGGACCTGAGCTCTTGCAGCGCCGTGGAGGAGCTGCGACACGACAGAATTGGGCCGTGGATCTCACCGGAGGTGGTTCTCGGTCTTCGCTCAACCTAAGGTCAAATCGATGTCACCAATCTGAAGGTGGGAGCTCGGAGATACTCTCCGTGGTGGCGGATACGAGTGAAGGTGGATGGAGGCGATGTATTTATAGGAAGGAGGTGAGGGTACAGGTGACTGGGCGACGAAGTTCATGAAGGTCGTGGAGCGAGGTGTGCGAGGTTCATTGGGATTGTGGAGGCTGGCGAGGATAAGGGTGTAATGGGCTACGAGACGGAGGTGATAGGGGGCGGAGAGAATGGATGGAGTGGGGCTGAAAATAGGAAGGGGGAGGCGATCGCGCGAGATGGAGATCGTGGGAGAGAGAGCGTCTGGAGGTTGAAGACGGGTTCTTAACCGTTGGATCGAGTGATCCAACAACCAGGAAAAGGAGTAAGGGGATGGCCTGGATTACATCGAATTGGTGTGATCAGAGGGCTACGGAAATGATATGTGGCAGCCACAGGTGAAGGCGTCGAAGGACGACTGGGATGAGATCTGATGGATCTAATCGAAGGGCCAAGGGTATTGCAGAAGCGTGCGGTGGAGATGGAGGTTCTTTGAGGGGATCAGACGACACATGAGTCAACACGTGGCGTGCTCTGGACGAGGCGCTAACAGATGGCCAGGATTTGATCTGGGGGAAGATCGGATGGTGGACATCAGCGGTGCAAATGGACGGCTTGGATTTCGAGAGAAAGGAGGGTATGGATGCAGCCACGTGGCGCATTGAGAACGCGGCGCGGGCGAGCAGTCCAGATTAAACCCTAGGTCTGATCGAAGGGTTAGGGAGCGTTGCGGTTTGAATGGCCAAGATAAGAGGAAGAAAAGGTGATCGGACGGTGTGGAAGGCCGGGCGCGTGGTGCGCATGGGAGCGGGTCGCGTGGCGCAATCAGAGGGCGCCATGTGGCCAGCTCTGAGTTGCTGAGATGAAAATCTCAAAACATGAAAGTTGTAGATCGCAAAGAGATCTACAAGTTTCATGTTGACCAAAAACGGATATGAGGTCAACTATGATACAAATATACAAGAATACAAATATACATATGTATAGTATACAAGGAGGCCCGAAAAACTAAGTTTTGCCTACGAGCTCCGAATTAAATGAAATTAGTCTCATTTTAAAGGTCTCTTGACGTGTATTCATCTGGAGGTAAGTAAACCTAATTCGGAGTTTGTAAGAGAGAGATATTGACATTCTAAGGTTCTGGGCGTTTGTGGCTTTATTGGGTATTTTACAAGACAAGAACTCTGCCTTCTTCCCTATATTATTAACTAATGGTGTACACATTATAAGGAAGGTGTTATTTCATTTTGAAGGGGATAAAATACCAACAAATAGGTGGATATTTTACAAGTGTATTTTACACATGAATTGGCTTCTTATTTAAATGCAAATATCATTGCTAAAATGCATGTCTTGTGAATTGATGCATGAATGCTATTTATGCAAGATAAAGGGAAATATGATGCTAAATACCCAGGAACAAAGCTCTATTTTCAACTTTAAGAGTGATGAATCACAGATTCATCAACCACCTATACTTAAACCTTGCTCGTCCCTGAGCAACTAAAATGAAATGCAAGAGTGAAATGATTTTTGGGTTCCATAACAAGGTCATGAACAAAAGTTAAAAATGGAGCTTGATTCGACCTTTGGATTAAGTGTGTGGTGGAACCTCATTGGGATCTGAACTTAAGACCTAACAGACTTCAAGTTCCACGAGTCTTTTATTCAAGACTCCTCAATAGTCAGGTCAGAACAAATCCTCAGATGCAAATTTCTGATGACTATGATCCTTACTTATATGTGTAAGTGTGAAATAGCTCTCCATCTCATAAGTGGCTAAGAAGCAGCCTCCTCTAACAAGGTAACTCTAATTACCCGGTGTAGTAACTCTTTCCTCGAGGAGCGGGATATTCCCTTCTAAGTTCAAGTACGACCAACTCTAGAGGAGGGGTGGAGAAAAGAATGGACGGCAACCAGTGTAGCTACCTATCCCAGGATGCCTGACCAGTGTAGCCAATTCATCCAGCTGCAGACTTCTTGCTAATATACATACTCCGACAGGTATTTTATTTTTACTTGGACCTGTCTGATTTTTTTGGAGTTTTTGCATTTTTTTCGAACTATACACAGGGTGCAGCATGTACATCAGGAGTTTTTCCTCTTGAGCCAGTAGACTATCCCTCTTTTGAAGTATTATTGCAACCCACAATGTCCTGTCCTCAGACTTCAACACCACAAGATTAGGTTGAGATGCACTACCCTCCCTAGAGGAGGACGGATGTTTCCACCCGTGTGCTACTCCAAGCTAAAGGATTCTACTTCCTCACCACCTCATCAATGAAGAGCTACGTGCATTGTGCTTGTCCAAGTTAGGTCATTATCTAAAAGAATCATGCGTGTGCACGAGATATTCTACTTAGACCGATTAAGATGACATGTGAACATAGACTTGCGGACTCAAAGAATTAAGTCACTTGACATGAGAAATCTTAACTCCAGTTCCTATAAGGTTCCTCTGAAATTAGGTGGATTAAGGTCAAATCAAGTCCGTCCTCAAGATCTACTCATAACTTGGTTCAGAACCTATTAGCTTTTCACCTTGCATATGCAAGATATGCGGATGAGATGCAGATGACATGCTATGAATTGCAAGACATTTTTTCTTTCTTTTCTGATGTAGAGATGATATGCAAAGTAAATAAGAAGCCTTTGAATTTTTCACCACACAAATTTTTTTCAATTATTTGGTATACCTCCTATGTTACAATAATTTACAAGAGTATTGTACAACTTATACAAGTGTATTTTACAAAAAAATATCTCCACATTATACCCAACCCGTAATTATTACGAAATATTTACAAAGATACGTGACAATACGAGCTATGGGTAAAGTATATATGTAATATATACACGCCCCCTATACTTAGTGTGTGCTATGTCCTCAGAGCACGAAAAGCGAGGAAAAAGACATAGCTCGTGCTAAGCGTAAGAGAGCCAAAGAGAACGAAAAAATGTAAAGAAGTCGTCCTGCCCCCCTATACTTAGGCTCTGGCAGCCTAAAGTAGAAGAAGAACAAGAATGGGGCGGACGAGGTCAAGAGGAGAAGTGGATGAATATACAATGCGGGCATCGGTCCCCCCTATACTTAGGCTCAGGTCAGCCTAAGTATAGGACGAAAGTGAGTATGAGGACCAATGTGATCTGGAGGATGTACAAAGACCCGACTTAAGTGGCTCATCCCCCCTATACTTAGGATATGGGCATCCTAAGTATAGTCCAAGATGGAGATCAATGAAGCTGGGATGAGTTACTAGAGTCCGCGGGGGTGAAAGGACAGAATTTATAGGAATGATGGTATATACAAGTGAGTCGGTCTGAATCTTTCAAGATGCTGCTGATGGCTAGAGCTCACTGCTGCAAGGTCTCATGTGCGGCTCGAGGTGTATCTGCTGAATCTGTCTCGCGCATGAATACAATCTCCTCAACATGGACTAGCTGCTCGTTGGATTCGACGAAGTGCTTCAACAGTTGTCCATTCACTAGGAATGTCGGTGTGCCATCTGCGAGATCAAAGATCTCGACACATTCACTATTATGCACCGTACGGACGACAAATGGCCTGTCCACTTGGACTTCAACTTGCCTTGGAAGATCTTCAGCTTAGCATTAAACAACCATACCGTCTGTCCAGGAACAAAGGTCTTTCGTCTGATATATCTGTCGTGCCAATGCTTAACCTTGTCCTTGTACACCAAACTGTTGTCGTATGCGCGGTTTCTGACTTCCACAAGCTCATTCAGATCCATTTATCTCTGCTTCTGCCCAAGGTGCATGTTCTAGTTGACCTTCTTAATTGCCCATTCTGATTTATGCACTAACTCTGCGGGCAAATGGCACGGCTTTCCGAATACCATTCGGAATGGGGAGGTTCCTAACGGTGTCTTGTACGCTATCCTATAAGCCCATAGGACCTGATCCAAGATATGAGACCAGTCCTTCATGTCTGGTCGGATGAGCTTTTGCAATATAGTCTTCACCTCCCTATTCGACACCTCAGCCATACCATTAATCTGTGGGTGGTAAGGACTAGCGATACGGTGTTCGATGTCGTAGTCCTTCAAGAGTTTATTCACCTCTCGGTTTACAAAGTGGCTACCCCCATCTGATATTATCATTTTGGGGATCCTGGACCTAGAGATAATATGCTTTCTGATGAATTTACAGACAGTCTTGCTGTCTGCGGCTCAGGTCGGGATAGCCTCCACCCACCTGGATAGGTAGTCTATCGCAAGAAGGATGTACTCGAATCCATGGTTAATAGGGAATGGGTCCATGAAATCTATGCCCCAAGCGTCAAAGACATCATAAATGATGACAGGTTGCATAGGCATCTCATCCTTGGAACCAATGGTTCCTCCCATTCTCCGACATACTGGGCACGACTTCGCAAAGGTGATGGCATCGTAAAACAGAGTCGGCCTATAAAAGCCACACTGAAGTACCTTCCATGCAGTCCTCTTCCCGGAGTGGTGTCCTCCTGCCTCCAAGCTGTGACATAAAGAAAGGACACTTTGGTATTCCTCCTAAGGAATACACCGTCTCCAAACACAATCCGATCCTTCAAAGAAAACCTCCCAATGGTAGTGTCTAGCATCCTACTTCAGTCGGTCAATGTGGCTCTTGGACCAATCCTCTGGAACCTTCTTGGAGACAAGATAGTTCACGATATTGGCATACCATGGGAGTGAGTAGATAACAAAAATCGACTCGTTAGGGAAGGAGTCTCGAATTGGTGAAACCTCGGAAGTATTAATATCTTCGAGACGGGAGAGATGATCGGCTACTACGTTCTTCTTTCCAGGTTTATCATGAATATCCAAATCAAACTCCTAGATAAGCAAAATCCACCGAAGAAGACGTGCCTTCACGTCCTTCTTTTCCCATCAAATATCGTAGTGTCGTATGGTCGGTGAACACAATTACCTTGGATCCAATTAAGTGAGATCTGAACTTGTCCAAGGCAAACACTACCGCAAGCATCTCTTTTTTCGTAACTGTATAGTTACACTGAGCGGTATCAAGCACTTTGCTTGCATAGTGAATTGCAAACGGGATGCCATTCCTCCTTTGTCCTAACACAGGCCCAACAACAAAATCTGAGGCATCCGTCATGATCTCAAAAGGTGGAGACCAATCTGGGGTTTGTAGGATTGAGACGTCCATGATCATTCCTTGCAATATCTTAAAGGCCTCAAGACATTTGTGATCAACAATAAACTCCATGTCCTTGCCTAAAAGCTCAGTTAGCGGTCGGGCAATATTAGAAAAATCCTTAATAAATCTCCGATAAAATCCGACATGCCTGAGGAAGGACCACAACTGTTTAATGTTGGTGGGTGGCTGGAGTCGTCTGATTACATCCACCTTGGCAGGGTCAACCTCCATTCCTCTCTTGGAGATGACATGCCCCAACACAATGCCTTCGTCAGCATGAAGTGACTTTTCTCCCAAGAGAGCACCAGATTAACCTCACAACATCTTTTGAGGACTCGGTCTAGATTCCTAAGACTGGAATCGAAGGAATCACCATGGACCGAGAAGTCGTCCATGAAGACTTCCAGGAATTCGCCGACCATTTCGGCGAATACAACAATCACACACCTTTGAAAAGTACCCAGAGCATTGCATAACCCAAAGGGCATGCGCCTGAAAGCATAGGTGCCACATGTAAACGTGGTTTTTTTCCTGGTGCTCTGGAGCTATGGCTACTTGATTGTAGCCCGAGAACCCATCCAAGAAGCAGAAGAATTCTTTCCCCATTAGTCTCTCTAAGATCTGGTCAATGAACAGTAGGGGAAATGATCCTTCTTCGTCGCAGCATTCAGGCATCTGTAATCCACACAGACGTGCCACGACGTGGGTACTCGTGTCATGACCTCCTCTCCGTCTTCGTTGGTGGTTGTCTGAATTCCCGACTTTTTCGGGGACAACATGAATCGGGGTCACCCATTTAGAGTCGGAGATGGGATAAATGAAACCCGCGTTGCACCATTTCTCTATCTCCTTCTTTTACTACCTCTCGTAAATTTGGATTCAAACGACGTTAGAATTCATGAGAGGGTTTGGCTTCATTCTCCAAGTAAATATGGTGCGAACACAGAGCGGGATTTATCCCGTGGAGGTCAGAAAATGCTCCCACCCTATTGCCTTGCAGTTTTTATCCAAGATCTCTAGCAAGCGAGATTCCTTCTCCTCGGTCAATCATGAACTGATGATGACCGGATATTTCTTCTCTTGACCCGCAAGGAAGGCATACTTGAGTGTTGTGGGTAAAGTCTTGAGCTCAGGTAATGTGTGATCGTCTAGGAAGTCTGGCTCAATCGAATCTGATTCACTGTTGAAAGTGGCTGGATCTGTTCTGAAATTGCTGCCATCAAATTATTTGGCTCTGGAGTCGGATCGTCAAAGGTCTCCATGCGATCGGCGAAAGCCACGTCCGACTCGTCATCCTCATCTTCTGATTGTCCTAAAGAGGGAAGACTGACAAGCCCAGCTGGGCTTCTAAGTCATCGAAGATGTAGGGGATGCAGGTTCTGAGCTATACTTATTTCTGAGGACCTCACAAACTGCCTCATGCACATGAACATCTCTGGAGGGGATGGACTCATCGATGTTGGTTGGGTTCTGTCTCCATGGCCCAACTGTGTCTACATGGTCGCAGTCTGCTTCGGACGAAGAGTACTCGGTGCAGGATTCAGAATTCGGTCTCTTCCATCTGGTTTGCTTCATCTCAAGTTCCTCATCTCTGCCTGGAGTTTGGAACTGGATCTTCCCAATCTTGTAATCAAACAAGGTCCTTGTTGTTCTGAGGAAGGGCCTGCCTAAGATGATCTGGGAATCTCTCCAATTACGAGGGGTTTCCATATCTAGGACAGTAAAGTCCACTATGTCTTCTTGACCCTCGACTTTGATGACAACATTAATCAATTCTCCTTGGGACCTCTTGGTTGATTTATCAGCGAACTGTAGGAGGGCTCTAGATTTCCTAAGAGGTCTGAGATTTAGCCGCTCATAGAGGGTTGTAGGCATTAAGTTAATTGAGGAGCCATTGTCTAAGAGAGTGCGTGAAAACGCAATGTCATCAACATGACTCACTATATAATGTGCACCCATGTCTCTTCGTTTCCTTGAAAATGAGTTCTTTATTGCACAAGTCATGGCTACTGATAAAAAGTGTTTCTCAACTGGTCTTCCTGCTATCCCTAGTAGGGCTGCATCTCACCTTAAGGTATTTCTGAAATGCAGGTGTCATCTCCACGTACTTGTTAAAGGGGATTGTGACCTTGATATGTTTGTTACAAAACTCTACCATCTCAGGGTCATCTTTTTGGATTTTTTTAGTTTTCTTCTTTCTACCTTTAAGAGCTCGGGGGAAAGGGATTATTGACTCCAACTCATATTCTGAAACTGAAATGTTTTCATTCAAAGCAGGAACTGAGCTCTGTACAGGACTCGGACTTTGAAACTGACTCGGACTCTGACTATGACGAAAAAGAAACTGCTGCTGCGAAACCGGTGATGCATCTCCCGTGACTTCTGGACGGTCCTTCTCAGATGGACGAGTGGGCTCTTCATCGGTTTCGGGGGACTCTATGCTGGTGCAGGTTCGTTGCTTCTGGGAGGACCCAGAAGTCCTCTTCTTCTGCCAGTGGGGTTGATGATGATGATGCTCCTCTTCTGCCTCCAAGTTCTCCTCAGGTAGAGACTTGGCGGCTTCTTCCTCCGGTGCCCGGGCCCGATCCGGTACGATCACGATCCTTCCGCTCCTGAGGGACATATGGTTTACATCATCATACGAAAGGATCTCATGTTCAGATATGGAGTTATCTAAATAGTATACCTGATCACAAGGTCGGTTCTGGCCTTGAGTTAGGCTGTTTGGATTGGCCTGAACTATGTAGGAATTGGGGTCTTTGGCACCATTTGTTGATCCTGGGTATGAGAGACGCGATTCAAATCAATTTTCATATCCAGATAGTCATTCTGGATCTGTTGGACCCTATTAGACAGGGTCTGGATCGCCAAAGTGAGGGACTCCAATTCCGTGGGCTGGGCAGCTTGATGACGTCCTGTGGATGAGGTCCTAAACTGGCACTGCTGGACATGCCGATACTGCTGCTGCGAATGGGACGGTAACGGGCCCTGCTGGCCTGAGTAGATCGTGCGCTGCTGTTGGTGCTGCTGAGGCTGGTACCCTTGTTCGGGCCTGGACTGAATAAAGCGCGGTGCAGGGACGGAGCTGATTTCCTGGTAAGCTGGGGAAGGTCGGTGTGGCTGACCGTTCCCCATCCCCGACTGTCTGCCGACGGGGTCATGGCTGTACCACAGCTTGTTGATCTCGAACACCTGCGGAGGCTCCTCGTATCCGGCTTCCACTTGTTTGGGTGCATGCTAGTCTTGCTGGGTGTAAGTCTGTTCCTCTACCCAGCCACTCTGAGGCCCCGGTGCCTGTTCTTGTACAAGATGGACCTCTGTGTACATGCATAGGTGGTGCATAAGGGGCAGGTAGCTTTATCTTAGCTACCCTTTCAATTAGTTCCTCCACTTGCTTCGGCAAACGCGAGAGAGACTCAAGGTCAGTGACCCTCTGGTGGATCTGCTCGACCATGGTTAACTTATAAGCTATCATCCCCATGCTGGGAATGAGGTCCTCTGTCAGATCCGCTACAGTCCTCCTGGTTGTCTCGTTGGATAGAATTGAGGGAGACAACTGATAGGCCATGGTGGCCTGTGACCTGCCGGTTTCCGTCATCTGCTCTAGTATCTTCCATACAGCATCCTCATTCTTATTCAGATAGCTTCCTCCACATGCAACACTTACTAACCCCTGTATCTCCGGGGTCAAACCGCAGAACAAGGTCTGAACTAAGATCGCCTTAGAAATGCCATGGAAGGGACATTTCTGAATTAAGTCATTAAACCTATCCCAGGCCTCATGGAATGGTTCGCTGGGTCCCTGGGAGAAAATAGCGATCTTCGTTCTCATTTGATTAGTCCTACTGAGGGGGTAGAACTTCTTCAGAAAAAGGTCCTTGAATTGCATCCAGGTTGTACATATCACCCCAAGATTTTTCAAACAATGTGTTGCCTTATCTCCTAAGGCAAATGGGGTGGCCTTCAGTCGAATGTAATCTTGCCCAACCTTAGGATGACTAAGGTTGTTGCAAACCAGCTCGAAGTCTCTGAGGAAGGCATATGGTTCTTCATTTACATGTCCACTAACCTTCGGTAGCAGGCTAAGGAAGTGGGGCTTGAGCTCGAATGCTTCAGGGGGAACCGCTGGTGCCGACCAACTGTGCATCTCGTTCTCTACTGGATTATAGGCATCAACCATTGGTCGGTCGATTCCTCTTGCCGCAATGATTTGTCCCATTCTTGCTGTAAGATCCACATTCTGTTGTTCGGTTGTGACGAGGCGAGCCAAGACTTGCTGGAGTGGGTCATCTTTGTGTTCTCCCTCATCTGGGGGTCGCTTTGGTGGCATCTTGTCCTCTAGTCCTGGGAAATGGAAATGATCTGGATTAAAGGATAAATCAAGGAAGGTATTCTTACTGAGGTGATGGTCTTCCTCGGTAACTTCAGAGGAGAGGAAAGGGTTGGTTTGAGAGTAACCACCCTGGGTGTGAGGGATCCAGAACTCAAGAGGGTCATGAGCTCTGGGTGGTCCAAGTTGCGTTTGGTCCGGTGAAGATGATTTTTGTAGGGGACTCAAAGAGAGATTGCTGAATAATGTGTCGATATTCCCCAGTCGGTCATCTTGAATTGGCGAGAAGAATCGGGAGTTCTAAGTAAAGATAGGATTTTACTCCTACTTGAAGCAAGCAATACAATCCAAACCCTGTAGTTTCACACTCAACATGGTGAAGGACCCGAAACCGAGTCAAATTAATCTGGTTGATTAGGTGTGATTTTCAAGCAAATAGCAAAGGTTACGTGGCCTAGAGGGAAGTCGGCTTAAAGCCGGATGTGTCTTCCCTATTTAACTTGTCACCTAAGATACCTGCGCCCTTCCTTTCTTCGCTCCTATCCCAAGTTGATGGATTCAAAGACCATGCTCTTATCTACCTGCAAGCAGGCGGAGGCCGACAAGGCTAGAACTTCGCCCCGAAGGGTTACTAGTAGTTTATCGCGGAGTACCGCCGGTTCACCCCTGACTACCCGTAAACAGACGGAGGCTACTTGGTACTAGTCGATGAACCTGAAAATATTCAACTCATGATATTTGCTAAGATCAGTTGGAACGTGATATGGAAGGCGGGGATTTGGGCTCTGCCTTAAGGTGTTCACACACACTCAAGTACCCTCACTCAACCTGAAAACAAGGTCGGTGTTAATCTCCCGCAAGCAGAATTTTCAATTTTTATAAAAATTTTTGGTCAATAATGTTAGCAGTCCCGACTTTAAGTTAGGTTTTCACTGGTTTAATCCAATTCACACAGCACGCCTATCGTCCAGTCTCAATTTTCTTTAACTTAAGTTGGAAAACCAAGAGAGAGAAATCGAGAAAAGCCGATGCATGAAAACAATGATGTTTATGCTGAGTGAAGAAGACTTACAGTGATCCCTTCGCTTTTATGCAGAATGCAAAACAGAATTGAAATCTTTACACTACATGCAAATGCAAACGACAAAATCCGCTCCTAAACAGGCAGTTCTATTAGCGAGTGAAGCACAAGTTGATTTGACTAGATCTGCGTTCTAAGTGCGTATTTTAAGTGGTTGTGTGATCCTAAAAATTATGAGCATAAGCAAACCCTAGAGTGGCTCGAGGAGCCGCTGGTACAAGCCTATTCTAAAAATTCAAACCACACAGCAGATGGGGACAGAGTTTCACTATGTTTACACTCGCAAGAACCCAAATGGGAACCGTTGGAAATAGTGCAAAAATTGAAGAAAATGATAAATACAAGTCCTCTCAAATCACTCAAAAAAATTAAAATGCAGGTTCCTCAAAGCGTCTTCGACTCCTCACGTTCCTCGCACAAAAACAAGTTGAGGTCAGATAGAGAACGACACAAAAAATACAAGAATTAAAAGACCGAAAAAATATTCACAAGAAAACCAAGGGTCAGACTACCTGGGGATAGAAAATCAAATACTCAGAATTTTACTGCAAATTAACCTAAGTCGTGCCTCCCCGGCAACGACGCCATTTTGAAAAGACTCCTACTACCCTTGTTAATTCGATCAAATTAATGGTCAAATTAATTACTAATGTTTGTTGTAGCCAGATAATAAGAGCAGATCAAAAACCACTTTTAATTAAAGCACGTTGATTTCGAGCGGCAAATTTTTTTACTTGGGCAAGCCCAAGGTCGAACTCAGGGAGGCAGCTGTCTCCTTAGGTAGATTTTTAGCAAAGTCCAAGGTTTGATTTTCAGGGGATAATTTTTTTGGTCTTTTTCGGTTTTTTATGCAAGACACATGCACATCCAGGCTAGTTTAAAAGTTAATTCAGATAAGTGATCAAATCAAGTCCAAAAATTACGAAACTAGGCCAGATGACGAAATACAATGAAATTAAGGTATATTAATTTTTTTAGAATTTTCTGACACTAAATGAATTTACTGTGAATTAAAAAAATGAATGCAAGGTGATTTTGACTAAATTAATTTTAATAAATATAAAATCACAACATTTTTAGAAATAAAAATTATCCTAGATCGATCTGAGGGTGATGAATCCAGGAAAATTATTAAACCCAATTTTCTATCTGAAATGATCCTACTAAAATTAATTAAGGAAATCACTAAATGATTTATTTAGGCCTCGGGATACGTGCAATTGAGATGAAATTTTTATACAATGTGATCCTAATTATCCTAATTCTAATGTGATTTTTTGGGGATTTTTGGATTCACAGAGAAATTACTATCAATTAAGAGGCATAAATGGGCAAAATATAGCAAAATTGAACCAATTAACTAATAGAAAAATCCACTGATATTACAAAAATATGTTGAGTATCATATATGAAAGAGGACAACATAAGCTACACAATGCAATTTCCAAATTGAAAAATGACTGAAAATGAGTGCCTAAATATGCGTGCAAAGACAGGCGTATAAATGCAATTACAGGAATTAAAAATGAAAAAAATAAAACGTGCTGACAGGGACCAATATGCAATTACCTATAATGTTGAGGGGGTGGATGCAATTTTTCCACAGAACACGTGCTCCTCACGTGGGGTCTCCTGGTAGGGACTAAAATGCAATTCTGGAAACCTTCAGGGGCCTCGAGACAATTTACCCAGGACTCACGTGCACATCACGTTGGGGTCCCAGGCTCGGCGGTCTTCGAAGGCTCGGAGCGAGGCTCGGGTGGCTCTGTAGGTTCAGCTTTGGCTCGGAGTAGCTTCGGATGATCCAAGCCTAGTGGTCGGGGAGGAGGCTCGGATCAGGCGACGTGGCCTAATTTGGACCGTAGATCAATTGATGATCCAACGGTGAGGAACTGCAGGCACGTGGCGTGTCTGGGTCCATTAGATCAAGATCGATCCAACGGTGATGGGTCGCTCCTGAGATGAGGATGTGGTCGATCAGTGACTGTTGGATCTAGATTGATCCAACGGCACCTGGAGCAGGAAAGGGCGATGACGTGGCACTATCTGGATGTGTAGGATCCACCTGATCCTACGGCTACGGGACTTGGGCGACGTGGATGGCTCCTGACCGTTCGATCACGAGGATCGAAGGCTGCTGTCTATCGTCCCCAACGGTCCTCCGCCTCCTGCGGCGGAGAGGACTGGGCTCCGGCGAAGCTGACCTAGCTCCGCCTCATCCTCCCGTCGTCGGTGAAGGGTGCTGGACGATCTGGCGTAGCTCAGAATATTCGTGGATGGCCGGCAGAGCGTTCGGTGAGGGTGGTTGAGGCTGGGGTGGCCTGGAGGCCACTGGCGATGAAGCTCGAAGGTGCGCCGGTGAAGCTTCCGACCAATCAAGGAGATAGTACCTGTAGGGGGTTGGAAGATAGCCGAAGCGTGCTATGTGTTCGTGAAGTGCAGTAGAGAGAAGTGCGAGGCATGTGGAGCAATGAGGTGGTTTGGGTGGTCGAGCTCCGCCAAGGTGGCGGAGCTGGCATCGGTGAAGGGTAAAGTAGGTCGTCGGAGGGAATTGTGGGGCTCGCGAAGATCAGAGCTCCCTTGCGGAGCTCGGAGGATGATTGGCGGAGTGGGATGGTGCTTGTGGACGGCGAATAAAATGGAAGAAAAAGAAGACAAATCAAGAAGAAGATCAGAGAGCAGATGGAGGGATCTACTAGGGATCAGAAGCTCGACGGGAGCTTCCCGGTCGTCGCTCGAAGGTCGATAGGAGACCTGAGCTCTTGCAACGCCATGGAGGAGCTGCGACACGACGGAATTGGGTCGTGGATCTTGCCGGAGGTGGTTCTCGGTCTTCGCTCAACCTAAGGTCAAATCACTGTCACCAATCTGAAGGTGGGAGCTCGGAGATACTCTCCGTGGTGGCAGATGGGAGTGAAGATGGACGGAGGCGATGTATTTATAGGAAGGAGGTGAGGGTACAGGTGACTGGGCGATGAAGTTCGTGAAGGTCGTGGAGCAACATGTGCGAGGTTCATCGGGATTGTGGAGGCCGGCGAGGATAAGGGTGTAATGGGCCACGAGATGGAGGTGATAGGGGGCGGAGAGAACGGTTGGAGTGGGGCCGAAAATAGGAAGGGGAGGCGATCGCGCGAGATGGAGATCGTGGGAGAGAGAGTGTCTGGAGGTTGAAGACGCGTTCTTAACCGTTGGATTGAGTGATCCAACGGCCAGGAAAAGGGAGTAAGGGGATGGCCTGGATTACATTGAAGTGGTGTGATCAGAGCGCTACGGAAATGACATGTGGCAGTCGCAGGTGAAGGCACCGAAAGACGACTGGGATGAGATCTGGTGGATCTAATCGAAGGGCCAGGGGTATTGCAGAAGCGTGCGGTGGAGATGGAGGTTCTTTGAGGGGATCAGAAGGCTCATGAGTCAACACGTGGCGTGCTCTGGACGAGGCGCTAACAGATGGCCAGGATTTGATCTGGGGGGAAGATCGGATGGTGGAGATCAGCGGTGCAAATGGACGGCTTGGATCTGGAGAGAAAGGAGGGTATGGATGCAGCCACGAGGCGCATTGAGAACGCGGCGCGGGCGAGCGGTCCCAAATCAAACCCTAGGTCTGATCGAAGGGTTAGGGAGCGTTGCGGTTTGATTGGCCAAGATAGAGTGGAAGAAAAGGTGATCGGATGGGGTGGAAGGCCGGGCGCGTAGCGTGCAAGGGAGCGGGCCGCATGGCGCAATCAGAGGGCGCCACGTGGCCAGCTCTGAGTGGCTGAGATGAAGAAAATGAATTTAGAGAGAGGAGGAGTCCGAATTACAAATATACATATGTATAGTATACAAGGAGGCCCGAAAACCCAGGTTTTGCCTAGGAGCTCCGAATTGAATGAAATTAATCTCATTTTAAAGGTCTCTGGATGCATATTCATCTGGAGGTGAGTAGACCTAATTCGGAGTTTGTAAGAGAGAGATATTGGCATTCTAAGGTTCAGGGGGTTTGTCGCTTTATTGGGTATTTTACAAGATAGGAACTCTGGCCTTCTTCTCTATATTATTAACTAATGGTGTACACATTGTAAGGAAGGTGTTATTTCATTTTGAAGGGGATAAAATACAAACAAATAGGTGGATATTTTACAAGTGGATTTTACACATGAATTGGCTTCTTATTTAAATGCAAATATGAGTGCTAAAATGCATAAATTGTGGATTGATGCATGAATGCTATTTATGCAAGATTAAGGTAAATATGATGCTAAATACCCGGGGGACAAAGCTCTATTTTCAACTTTAAGAGTGATGAATCATAGATTCATCACCCACCAACCTTACCGACCTCCAGAATTCGGCGGCAGCATCATGGAGTAACCATGACACCCCTACCCCCTTCTAAACCTGCTCTGACAAAGGGCACGTGAAAAACAGATGCTCTACATCCTCCATCTGCTCACCACACCTATCACAATGGGCATCCAGAATGCTAAGCAGCTTGCCCCTTCTTTCTTTATCCCAAATCCTGCCCCTTCTGAGGCACCTAAGAAAGACCTTCACTCTGCAAGGGATCCTGCTTGACCAAATAATGTTCATATCTTGTTTTAGGTCTGGGTTCAGATCCTCGTTCTTCTTCTGAACATTATGTATGTCTTTTTCACCGAGAATCTTTCCTCCACCCAAACAAAGGGATCTCTTCCTGGGATAAGTAATTAGGAGACAACAGTTCAGACAACACTCTGCTCAACTTCTCCCTTCTTCATCCTGAAAGCTCATACACGAAAGGAGGGACCCACAAACCAGAACTACCAACCTCAGCCACAAAACACCCCCTGCTTGTAGCCAAAGCAAAGAGTCTTGGGAACCTATTGCGTAGTGCCCTTCCCCCGTCCAATTGTCCTACCAAAATTGAAAGACCTCCCCGGCCCCCAACTTTGGTGTCATTTTCGTTCTCATCTGTAGTAAAATATCCCAAATCCCGCTCCAAAGAGAAGACTCAAACACACTCTGCCTGCTTCAAGGGAGCCGCTGACACCGTAGATGGTGCGTACGTTGGATAGCCAATCTATATGCATTACCCCAGTTCTGCACCATCCATTTAGTTAAAAGTGCTTTGTTCATGCAACTCACATACCGAATTCAAAGCCCCCCTTCGCTTCTCTGCCTCGTGAGCTCCTCCCAGTCTACCAGATGTATGCCTGGTCTTTACGGCTTCCCATCTGACCAGAATAATCTTCTCATCATTACCTCTATCTTCTTCCTTATGCCTCTAGGCATCAACCGAGTTGAAAAGAAGAAGATAGGAATAACCAACATCACATGCTTTAGCAGAATCAGCTTCGTGCCTTTAGATAAGGTGACATCCTTCCAACCTGCAAGCCTCTACTCAATTCTCCTAAGGAAAACATCCCACTCTGCTTTCCTGAGCTTGCCTGCCACCAATGGAAGCCAAGGTAAGGAATGGGCATCTTCCCAAGGGGGCATCCCAAAAGCGCAGCCCTCGATCGACTCTCCTCATCCATCCCAAACCGGATCGCCACATACATATCTCTATTGATCTGGAGACACGATATGCTGTTGAAGATCTCACTAGTTGCCTTGTCCTTCTGTGCATATCTTCCGTGCCACCCAAGAAGATGACTGCGTCGTCTGCATATTGCAAAAGAGGAACAGAAATGGCCCCTTTCGGAACCCCTCACACCATCCGTCATTGACTGCTCTCCTAAACATCGCTACTAAAGCGTCTCAGCCCCATTCTAGAATATAAAGAATTTTCTTTAAGGCTTCGTCCTTATTTTTCATTAGAAATATAGCAGTATCTACTGCCATCATCTACAAAGGTGATAAAGTATTTCTTATTATCTCTGATCAACACACCATTTAACTCACATATCTCTGTGTACTAGATCCAAGATAACATTATCTTTAGAGACAAACTGAAAAGACTTTCTAGGTGTCTTAGCTTGCATACAAGTTTCCATATTTTTGAGTTTTATCAACAGTGTATTTAGGGATCAACTCTAAACCATCATTCTTTTAATTTAATTCAAGTTTACATGTCTCAATATAACATGGTACATATCACATGATTCTACATTATTAATAACATGAGACAGAATTTAGGACATTCAGAATTTAAAAAATTCACTGAATTGATATTTACTAAATCACATCTAATTCTAAACAACAAATTAAAATCTGCCAAATAACCATTTACATAAAAATATTACGTTTGAGAATGACAACTTTATTACTTTTAAAATTCAACCTCAAAGCATTTCTAACCTAAGATAGAGCCAAATAAGACATTCTTCTTCATGTCAGAGACATGCAACATCCTGTACAAAGTCTAAACACATCCAAGGAGAACCTCAACTTGACTTGTCCTGACCCTACCACTATGACCGCAGAAATCATTCTTCGTCTTCGTAGTACCACCACTACAGGTTTGATAAGAAGAAAAACAAGGTTCTATCAGAATAGATATCTACATTGGCTCGTGTATCCAAAAGCCACTCCTTAGGGTCATGGATATGGTATAGTTCAGGTTTTATAGAGACATATCCCTCGTAAGACCCAAGTCCCACAGTGATCATGTTCACTCGAGGACTCTCATCTACGGTCTTTGGTTGAGCCTTTAAGGACGGATAATTCTTCTTCCGACAGCCAACTTGATTACAGTACCAGCAGAACAACTTGAAAGTGAATCATGGTGGGTACTTGCGATTAGAAGGAGGACACTGTCAAAGGAGTAGGGAGCAGGAGGAGGTGCAGGGGACATGTGACAAAGGAGGGGGATAGTATAGACCGGAGAGCTTGATACAAAAGAGGAGGAGGGGGTCGAGGAGATGGGAGGCATAGGAGGTGGGGTTGGAGGAGGAGGGACCGGAGGATGTGGGAGGCATAGGAGGTGGGTTTGAGGAGGAGAGGCGGCTGAGGGCTCGAAGCGGAGGGATTTATATAATATCTAGGTAGTCATTCTAATTGTCCTTGTGTCCAACATCTAATGTCCATTTGAGACGTGGATGGACAACAACTAACCCAAGGGGTACAAGTGACGATGGAGCAAGATGTCCAGGGTACAAATGATATTACAAAAAGGAAAGGGTGTAACTGATATTGCAATATCTAAGAGAGGCTTAAATGTAAAAAAAACAATTATTTGCATAGCGACAAAGAATTCCGAGAACAAAAGACAAGCTTACTAGTTTTAATATTAACTTTGTAAATAAATGTTATCTCTCAATGAAAGATTCTAAAATGCGAATACATGCAATGTATATATGATGCATGTGCTCGATTCTTTCTTTAATGTCATTATAGGAAAATATGGTTATTTACAGTGGTTGAAGATTGCCATATAACCTCTATTTGTTGCAAACAGGTTTTGGCAAAAAACATGCGACGTAAATACAATTTATGATGGGCAAGATGTACTACCGAAGAATCATCTCGCCGCAAGCATATTAGTTACACAAATAATCAGCACAATTGCGGCAACGCTCATCGAGCACCCCTAGTTGGGAAAATATTTCTGGCGACTATCTAAATAACTATAAATAACATATGCAGCATTTACGATAATTGGTTTGTGTCAAATGGCTGCCATACAAAAAAACAATAGGAATTGATGCTGACAAACCGCTAATGGTATTACCTTGTGGTCAGATAGAGAGAAAATCCGTCAAAAGCCACACAAATATCAAGAAATTAATTTGAGGTGGTCTAAGCTTATTTAGCATGAACAATCCCCATGGTCGGTCGGAACTATGAAGTAAGTTATGCATCCTCATTTCAATTCAATCAACTAAGTTTTTGATTTTCAAAGGATATTTTATTTGGTTTATTTATGTGATGATAAAATGAAATACGATGTGCAAAAAATAAAATGCAAAATATGAATGACGATGTTATGTAATGTGAATGAAGTGTGGAGTGTGTTTGAAATCTATGTATTTAATACCTTTTATAAGGGTATTTTTGCAATTAATTTTGAGGCTTCAAAATACATCGTTAAAATGGAATGTTTTTTTGTACCTAAGATATAACTAAATATTTCAAGATAATTTTTGGATATTTTTTAAAATATTTTTTGATAAAATAAAATTGCAAGGAGAAGTTAGGCTAAATGCAAGCTTCTAATTTTCTTAAATACCTAGAAAATACTTAAAGTGCGTATTTATGGTAAAGTGTAATTTTCTTAGGTAGGGAATATTATAAACTATATGGAACACATTTTTTACATTTTTAAACTAAAATACATGCATGCAAAATTGACCAAGTTTTGGATATTTCAACAATTTTGCACACAAATTAAGTCAAAAAATATAAAACTTGCTCAGTTGATGCAAACTGCAAAATGAACATACTTTATCTTTTGGAATTTATAAGATTTTTGAAATTTTTATGAATTTGTACAGATAATAGAGTGATTTTTGGTAATTAGATTCTTGTAAATCACATACTTAAAATCAAGTTAAACCAAAATTATCTCAAGTATATATTTTAATGATGAATCCAGAAGAATTGAAATTTGAGGAAAATGATGATTGTAGACATGATTAAAAATCAAACATGTTAATAACTTTACAAATATATTAAAGAATAAAAGGCGTCGAATTTGAAAAAAATGAACACAATGTAGAAAACAAAATAAATACACAAGTTGGAAATATTTCTCAATTTTTGAGCGTTGGATGGATATCTATGAATTTCAGAAGTAATTGGGCTAAAATGTCGTTAATTTTCATTATATGAATTTTATAAAATCAATCCTTACTTATAAAAACCCAAACTAAATCTCAATATGTAGAGAATGAAGCGTTGAATAATGTAATATTTTTTGTTTTTGCAAAATTAGGGAAAATTCAAAGTTTGAATATTAGCTTAAAAGCAAGGGTTTTATTGCAATACAAAAACAGAAATAAATTTGGAAAAATAACACAAATTATGATTTTGGACATGTGATCCCACGACGAACCATTATGCAAAAAAAGTTATCACAAATCATCTATAATCCGAGGTGAAGAATAATTAGTTTGCGTGATAGGTCTCTTAGTATAATTAGGGTTATGTATCTTGACCATCTTGATATCCATACAGATGTTAATCCAAAGGTTGGATCATAGAGGCTAGTGTTGCGTTAAAATAATATAAAAAGTTAGAATAAAGTCTCAATCGCATCGTCAAGTGATTATAAAGAAGGGATCTTCAGCCCAAGAAGGAGATGGTAATCCTTACTCTTAAGGATGACATCCGGTCGACCTCTTGATGCAGGTCCTCTGCATGGGAATAGAGATACCAAGGCGTTCGTATCAATTAAGTCAAAGAGTTTAATTTGTGAGATCAAGATAACCAAACCTATATCATAAGTTATCACGATATAGGCACACATCCTCTGATCGAAGACAGATGTGTTACTATATGTCTAAGTATGTAAATTAGCCAGACCATTAGGTTGATGACATAATCAAGGTCTATACACAGGTGAGATGGCGTTCATATGAAGACATATGAGTAATACGATCTCTCAAAGGGATCATACAAGTTCACTACTGAATTAAAAAGACATGAGCTTGCTCATGAGACATTGGCATAAACCCAAATTCCAATGTTGCTTGTCTTGTTTTGGAAACAAGATAGGGTTTGAAAGTATGATATATGCCTTAAAAAGCATATGATCACCATTGTTCAAGAGGTTTTGCGCTAGTCTGCTAATCCAACAAGATCGTCAATTGTTGTGGTGCAAGTTTCCCTTGAAAGAACAATCAACCCACAATTTGTCTTAAAACAAAGTGTGTGTGTGTGTGTGTGTGTGTGAAATATTATATAACTCTGAATAAATACGTAGGCATATGTACGGTAGAGTATTGAGCACCCATAAGCGAACGGGAAAGATAAAATTATCACTAACTATTACTAATTAATAATATATGATTTTTATGATTTTTTAATTGTTATATATATTATATTATTTTTATTTTAAAATTTTATATTTATTTTTAAAAAAATCTAATTTCTTTTTATTTTAAAATTAGGTAATAATATTATAGATGTAAATTATGTATATATAGCATATATAATATTCTTTTTTGGATTATGAAATGGGTTTTTATCAGTTATGTACCTTTGAGATATTGCAATTTCAGTATGCCCTCCCTTTTTGGGAATATCACTTGTGCCCCTGACTTCTTTCTCCGTTATCACATGTTCCCTTCTGTCGGATTGATCGTCAAAAAATTAAAATAACCATGGTTTATTCAAACTATGGTGTAGTTAAGAGGGGCATTTCGGTCAAAACAAAATCTCTCCCTCCTTTCCCCTAACAACACAAGCGAATCATCTGGAGCTAGATTCCGTCTAGGAGGAGAATCATCTAAGAATCATCAGGAGGAAAATCGTTTGGAACCTCACATCAACCCTCGAGATACATCTATCCTCTTTGTCTGTTTTTGGTCGATGTGATTTTAATCGATGGAAAAATACTAGATCAGAGTATTATAGTGTCGCTCCTTAGTCTTCTTCATCATCACCTGGAGGAGAAAGAGCACCTCCCACAGGATGAGACAGGGAGGATGGGGTGAAAGGAGGGTCTGGAGGGGGCGAGCGGGGGAGGAGGGGCGGAGGGGGTGGAGGAGGAGGTGCGAGGTGGGATGGGGGAGAAGTTGGGGCGGAGGGGGAGGCATGGGGGTAGAGGGAGGGCAAAGGGAGAGGTGTGAGGCGGAAGGAGGAGCTGGGGGCGGGGTGAGGGGGAGGGAGAGGGGAGAAACAACATGCTGGGAGTGAGGGGGAGGAGCTCATGATGCCTTGGGGAGACGTTGAGGTGGAGGGGGAGGCATGCAGGTAGAGGGGGGAGGAGGGGGAGGTGCGGGGTGGAGGGAGCATCATGAGGCTGGGGGTGAGAGGGAGGAGCTCGGGGTGAGCTGGGGCGGAGGAGGAGGCGCGGGGGTGGAGGTAGGGCAGAGGGGGAGGTGTGGGGCAGAGGGATGAACAGGGGGTGGGGTGATGGGAAGGAGCTCAGGGCTGGATGGGGGAGGAGCAAGGGCAAAGGGGGAGACTCGGGGGCGGAGGGGGAGGCACGGGGGAAGGGGGAGTTGGGGTGGAGGGAGTAACTGGGGCTAAGGGAAGGAGACGGAGAGCACCAGGTTGGGAAGGAGGGGAGAAGGGGAGGAAGAAGATGATGGAGGAAGAGGATGGGATACCTTCCAGCTCTTTTTTTTTAAATAGTTCCTACTGTGTCCTCAAAGTTAACGTCCTTTAGCATTGAGGATGGATGGTCACTAACCCAAGGAGTGTAAGTGATAAAATGACAAGAAGTTAGGGGCACAGATGATATTCCCAAAAGGGAGGGGTATAAATGAAATTGCAATATCTCAGAGGGGTACAACTAATAAAAACCCTTTTAAATATGTTAAAAATAAAGAAAATAAAATATTTTTTATTTTTTATATTTTTCTCTATTTTTGGTAGTTTTTTTGGTATTTTATTATTTTATAGATTTTTAAAGTGATAAAATATACAAAACATTTAATATATAAAATATGTGAACTTATTTAGGGTTTTAAAAATAGTTATAAGTCCAAAATGTAACTAAACTATTTTTAGTATATACTATATAGTAAAAAGGAAATAATATTTTGTGGATTTTTATAGAAATTTTATTAATTTTTGTAAGTTTTTAGGGTTGTAAGGTTTTATGTTTTATATTTTATATCTTTATTAATTTCTGGATATGCGGTAGAATATACTAAAATATAATTAATATAATTTTTGGAATTTTTTGAGGTATATTTTAATTTTTATGGATTTTAAATGCTAAATATGGAAAATACAATGTTTTTGCATTTTTTAAAATAGAAAAATAAGTTTAAATGCCTAGCAAAAAATATATGTCATCATGCAAGGTTCCAAGCATACAAAGTATTTTTCTAACAACTTTTTATCTCAAAATATACGAAGTAAAATATATAATAGACAAGGACCTGATTGTAATTAAAATAAACATAGCATGCATTTTATAACATGTCCTATAAATTTAAGATAAAATAAGCAAAATGCCCAGGCACCTCATGGAAGACACGCGAGGTGATATAACAAGGACCTATTTGCGAATACAATGAAGTTCATGGGTCCATACATAACCTAAAGTTTTAACGTTGCACTTAATAATGGCATGGCTAAAATTAAATATAAAAAATGTGGAGGGGCTCAGGAAAAATATACCCTTCCAGGGCGTATGGGCCTAATCCAACGGCCGGTGTGTCTCACTTATGTTGATATGATGGTCATCATCATTCATCGTTTCATTTTAAATCAACGATCCATATTAGATATAGGTCGTTCTCTTGAACGAATGGCCCTCGCGATGCCTGGAAGAACAGGGAAGAAGGTTTTCTTCCCTAGCCTTCAGTCCACCCAATCGCCTTGCTTCGACCTCCTCACTAGCTCTTGGTGGGCTCAAATCGCTCATGGGGCACCTTCGCATCAAGATGTAGGCTCATATGGGTCCATGCCTCGTCGAAGGAGTCCCGGAGCTTGATTCTTTCTCTGACGACCTGGAGTCTTCAAATATGGCTCAAACTCACTCCAAGTGAGTCCTTTGTGACTCTAACATGTAAAAAAAGGAGGATGGCTCGAAGGTGATGCTCCTTAACCCAAATTGAAGCTGAAATAGCATGGGGAATGAAAGGACAGAGGGTCTCCGATGAACGACAATGGTGGAGACATGATTGCTCGAATCTTGCAGATTCGAGATGATCTTATGAGTCGATTAGATGGAGAACATGTAGGGGATTGTGATGTGGTGTTCAGATGGTCAGAACGGTGGATGTTTCACAATGGAACAAAGAACGGAGCCTAAATTCCAACAAACTACGATTTGAGATTTTAAAGCAAAATAAATGAAATGAAATGAAATAAATTGTGTTGTTATGCTAGAAATTGAAATATGAACTTAAATCCAAAGATATAAGCTCTTACATGATCTAGATATGGTTTGAGTCGTTGCCCGTTAACACGAAAGGTAGACTCGGATGACATCTCAGATATGTCAATACTCCCATTGTCATGTACCTTTCAGACCAGGTATGGTCCCTTCCACTTGTTCTACAATTTCCCTGGAAATAATCTAAGCCTGACATAGAACAACCATACTCTCTGATCTGGCTCAAACTGCTTATGGCTGATATGAGAATCACGACATTCTTTCACTCTCTCCGTATACTGTAGGCTGCTCGAAAAGGCTGTATCTCTAAGCTCCTCTAGGGCTGCCAATTCTGCCTTCCTTTGATCTCCTATACTTACTGGATCCAATAATATGTTTGTGATAGCCCAAAGTGACTTGTGCCTAATCTCAACAGGTAAATGGCATAGCTTGCCATAAATTAGACGAAAGGGAGATTACCCAAAGGAGTATTGAAGTAAGTCCGATATGCCCACAATATCGAGTCCAAAAGCTGTGACCAATCCTTTCAGTCTGGGCGGATTACCTTCTGCAATATCGTCTTGATCTCCTTGTTCGATACTTGCAAGGACATTGGTCTGAGGGTGATATGGAATGGCTACATGATGGTCAATGATGAACTCGCTAGCAAGGACCTTTACCTTGTCATTGACGAACTGAGACCCCCCGTCAGATATCAAAACTCTAGATACCCTGAACCATGAAATGGTATCTTCCTCAAAAATCTGCAAACAGTCCTAGCATCTGCGGTTCGGACGGGGATGGCCTCAACCCAACGACTAACATAATCCACGGACAACATAATGTACTCAAATCCCTGACTCTTAGGGAATGGACCCATGAAATCAATGCCTCATGCATCAAAAACCTCACAGAAGTGAATGGGATGCATCGGCATCATATCACGTTGTCCACAAGTGCCCATCCTCTAACAGTCAGTACACCTCTTCACGAATTCATAAAAATCCATGAAGAGGGTAGGCCACAATAGGCCGGATTGGAGTATTTTTTAAGTCGTTCCCCTCCCAGAATGATGTCCCTCTGCCTCCAGCTTGTGGCAGTATGTGAGGACGCTATGGTGCTCCTTCTGAGGAATGCACCAACGTCAGATACTATCCTCTCCTTCATGATAAAGGATGGGATCCTCCCAATGGTAAGACTTTACCTTCTCAAGGAAGGTCTCAAGTCGCTGCCTGGGCCAACCTTGTGGAACTTTCTTGGAAACCAGATAGTTCACAATGTCGGCATACCACGGAACAGAGGCGATAGCAAGGACCGCCTCATCTGGGAAGGTCCTAGAAATGGGATCAGTCTGCTCAGATTCCTCAAGATGCTCTAATCAGGAGAGATGATTCGCCACCACATTCTTGACTCCAAGTTTATCCTTAATCTCAATATCAAATTCTTGGAGTAGAAGGATCCATCTAGTTAGTCTCGCTTTGGCATCCTTCTTTGCCATGTGGTATCTGATGGCGGTATGATCAGTAAAGATAGTCACTCTAGATCCAATGATATACGATTTGAACTTATCCAAGGCAAAATTACAGCTAGCATCTCCTTCTCAGTGACAGTATAGTTCCGTTGTGCGGCATCCAATGTACGTCTAGCGTAGTGAATGGCAAAAGGCACTCCATCCTTCCTCTGTCCCAGCACAACCCCTACGGCAAAATCAGAAGCATCTGTCATGATCTCGAGTGGGAGAGACCAATCACGCGGCTGAAGGACAGGAGCCTCGACAACTAGAATTTTGAGAGTCTCAAATGATGCAAGACACTTATCATCTACAATGAACTCAGTGTCTTTGGTCAGCAGATCAGTCAACGGCCGGGCAATCCTGTTGAAATCATGAATGAATCGTCGATAGAAACCGATGTGCCCCGGAAAAGATCGTAATTGTCACAGGTTGGACGGTGGATTGAGTTTCCTGATGATATCCACCTTGGTTGGATCAACCTCTATGCCCCTATTAGAGATGATATGACCAAGAACCGTCCCTTGAGTCACCATGAAGTGACTCTTCTCCTAAGATAGAACTAGATGGACCTCAATGCAATGCTGAAGGACATGGTCTAGGCTGTTAAGACAAGCATCAAACCCATCGCCATAGACTAAAAAATCATCCATGAAGATCTCTAAGAAATCACCCACTATGTCCGAAAAGATGGACAACATGCACCTCTGGAATGTCGTCGGAGCGTTGCATAGACCAAAGGGCATCCGTCTGAAAGCATATGTCCCAAACGGATAGGTGAACGTAGTCTTGTCCTGGTCTTCGGGCACGATGGCCACCTGATTATAGCTGGAGTACCTGTAAAGAAAATAGTAATGACTCTTACCAGCTATCATCTCTATAATTTGATCAATAAAAGGCAGCGGGAAATGATCTTTCTTGGTAGCCTGATTCAATCGTCTGTAGTCTACACAGACCCTCCAAGAAGTGGGTACCCAAGTAGCTATCTCCTCTTCAGAATCACTCACAACTGTGGTGATGCCTGTCTTCTTGGGCACCACATATAATGGACTAACCCACTTGGAGTCAGAGATGAGGTAGATAAAATCGATGGTCTACCATTTCGAGATCTCCTTCATGATAACCTCTCGAAGTTTTGGGTTCAGCCGTCGCTGGAACTCACGCGATGACCTAGCGTCCTCTTCGAGATAAATATGGTGGGAGCACAGGGCCGGACTTATCCCTTGGAGATCATCTACACTCCATCTTATCTCTTTGCGGTTCCTTTCAAGAACCTCCATCAATCGAGATTCTTACTCTTCAATCAAGTCTGCTGAGATAATGACTGGGTACATATCATGCTCACCCACAAGGAATCTATACTTCAATAAATGCGGAAAGGGCTTCAACTCTGGGTGATTGGGAGCCAGCAAATCTGGCCTCTGAAAATTCTGAGTGAAGGCGACCAAATCTGCATGGGAGAACTCTCGCTGATCATGAAAATCTAGTGTTGACTACTCTGCTGGTGCATCTATGCTCTATATCAGATCAGTCTACACCCTAGCTACTAGCTCTGTAGGAATCAGACATGATATCAACTCATCAAACTCTGCCCAATCAATATCGGACTCCAAGGGATCTAAATCTGAATCACAAGAAATTTCTACTGCCTTACTATCTTGAATACGGTCTGCAGCCTTGAATGTGTCCTCTGCCAAGAGTGCGCTCTCCAAGCTCTCCTCTACTGGAATATGGGAATTTGTGGCATCTGAATGTGATAGGATGGCTTGTGAAATGGGATCGGTCCAAGCTGCTTCATCATCTGTAATCATAAAATCACACTCCTGGTGGATGTCTCGCTCCCTGAATCACTGAGCTTCTCTGAGCAGGTTGAATCTCGCGCTCTGGTCTCGTCGATCGTCTCTATTTGTATATTCTCACCCTCGACGTGAATGTACACCTTCCCACTATCATAATCGGACTGCCTTGGCTGTGGCTAAGAATGGGTGTCTTAAAATGATGGGGGTACATCTCACAGACTCAGGGATCTCCATGTCCAACACAACGAAGTCCACAGGGAATTGCATGCCCTAAATTGTGACGGCCACATCCTTCAACAACCCCTTCAGCCTCTTGACAGATCTATCAGCAAACTAAAGGATTGTCATGCTATGTCGAAGAGGGCTAAACTCGAATCGAGCGAGTAAGGATGTCGGAAGTAGGTTGATGAAAGAGTTGTTGTCTAATAGAGTCCGATTGAATCTCTACTCATGGATGTGAAATCTGACATAGGGAGCTCCTGCATCTGGCCTCTTGGCTGGAAGATGATTCTGAATGGCGAAGTAGGTGGCCCTAGTGAACACATGGATCTCTGCATGGTGGTTCCTCTTCTTCGTGCGAATGGTAGTCTTCTCTCTAAGGTTCCTCTGGAAGAGAGGGATGTGCTCAAGGGCCTCCTGTAGAGTCAGCTAAATCTGGAATCTGTCTATCATCTGTTGGATAAACTTTAACTGCTGATATTTTTTGGATTTTCTTTTTTATTCCCCTTAGTCAAGCGGAGTGCTTGAGGGAAGAGGATGGTTGGGCCCTCCTCAGATGGAGGGCTAGGAATGGGTCCCTGCTGCTGAGACGAAACAAAATCCATACAAATATATCTAGGCATCGCAGATGGACTCATAAATAAAGAACCCTTTCCTTTATTATTTTTTTTTGGATTTTTCTAAGTAGTCCTGAGATACAGAAACAGATGGAAATGCAATAGGAATAGAATGGGTGGCCTCAGTACCGCCCGCGACATCTGGATTAGCGACATCAGCACCGCTCTCTGGCTCAGCATCAACATGTCTGGTGGCATCAGCACCACCTCCTGTATCAGATGAAGTGACAGCCTCAGTACCGTCGGCTGGATCTACATCCTTGGTGGCATTAGCACCACCGTTATCAATATCATCATGAGCGGCATCAACACCACTCCCCTCCTCATCTGGCGCTCCTAAGTTCACATGGTGTCGTCGCTCAGACGAGGCACCACTGACTGGCATCCTACCGCTCCTAAGTGTGATAAAGTCGGCATCAAATGTATATGAAGCAATATCACTCAAAGAATCACTAGGAGTGGTGATCTATGTGAGTTATACCTGCTCAAACTTCCTCTTCAGGTTGTTCAGGTTTGGTTTGATCTAAGCAGATATGGCAGCCTTGCCCTTGATGATCTCCCTCATCTCCTGACGGAACTCGTTCATCTCCCATTTGAAAGTGGCCTACTGTTTAGAAACAAGGCGGGAAAGGTCGTCAAATGTTGGGTTCTCAAAGGCTGGCCCATAAGAACCGGACGGGTTGCCTCTCTGGAAGTGAAGTTGTTGCTGGGAAGGATGAGGGCGATACTGCTGAGAGTACTGTTGAGGATGATGTTGCTGCCTCCACGACTGTCCCTGCTGGTAGGGACGAGGACCTGCTGGTAGTGCTTTTGTGGTTGTGGGAACTGGGGCTGCTGCTACTGCTGGCTATACTGCCTACCCTGAACTAGAGATTGTTGATGGGAAGAGGCACCTCCAGCTGATCAACGGAATCCGGGATGGTCTCGGCAGATCCCAGGTTGTGGTCGGTCGTACCAAATACCGTTGACATCCATCAATGGCTCCTACTCGTAAGGAGGTGGGGGAAGGACTGTCAGGGGCTGATCTTGCTAGTATACCACCATCTGAGTGTCCTGAGACGGTGGTGGCTGGAAGTACTGCTGCTACGGCTGCTAGAAAGACTCCGCCTGAATATGGTGGACCTATTTGTGCTGGGCGGAGTGCTGGGTCGCGCGGTTGCTTCTAGGATCTGCCCATGACCTGAGACTAGGCTAAGGAGCCATTTGTGCCTCCTGGAGACACATGATCTAGGTCTTCAGGTCACTCAATGTCTATGCCATCTGATACATTTGTGACATACCCTAGAACTGCTTCTTCTCAATGAGCTCAATGTGGTCCAACTTCTCACTGATGATACCCATATCAGTAGAGGATGACTATGCCTGTGCTGCGGCTGCTGATGAAGTGGATGGACCTGTATCGATTCGTGCGATCCTCTAGTAGGACGCAACATATCGATGGGGCTTCTCCTGAGTGTAGAGTTGGGTATGGGACATGACAGTGTAATTCTCAGCCATCTCCTCGTAGATAACCCATACCTGATCCTCATCCTTCGCAAAATAGGATCCCCACAAGATGCATTCACGAGCTCCTGCAGCTCCGGTGTCAGCCCACAAAAGAATCCCTACACTAAGTTGGGATTGGATATGTCATGATGTGGACACCGGTCGATAAGCTCTCTAAATCGGTTACATGCCTCGTGAAATTGCTCGTTGGGAAGCATGGAGAAGTTGTTGATGAGGGCTCACGCTGCATTCGTTCGGCCGAGTGGATAGTACTTATTCAAGTACTCGTTCCGGAGATGTTCCCAAAATGTCACATATCTCCCTAAATTCTTCAACTAATAGGCTGCTCTGTCGACGAGGGAGAATGGGAAAGCCATCATCTTGATGGTATCTTCATCCACGAATCGAACGTGGGTCGTGCTGCAGATCATCTCAAACTCCTAAAGATGGAGATGTGACTCCTCGGTGGCTAGCCTGTGAAATCTGGGCAGTAAATAAATAGTCTGAAGAGGGAGCTTGAAGTCTCCCAGAATGGCAGGCAGCTGAATCCAATGGTGTGTTAGAGTTGCACCAGGGTTGTGCAACTCTCTCATGAGGCGTGATGGTTAGACTGGCTCCACTGGCTCATCTGGAAGTGGTCCATCTCCTTCTCCTCGCTCTGGAATGTCTACTCTTCCACCGAATTTGTTCTGCTCTATGCCTGCTCGCATCTGAGCCATCTCCATACGTATGTCGGCCATGAAAGCCCCCTGATCTCTAATCTGTCACTACATAGTCTTCAGGGATTCTAATAGGGTGTTGTTGATGGCACCCTGATCAAGAACATAATTGTGCATCTGGCTGGGTCCATCAGTGCGCTCCTCGCTGCTGGCCATGGTCTCTGCAAAGGCAAAAGACCCGAACTCATGTGTCTTCAAATGAATATACATCTGTTGCGGTCTCTGCTCTGGCACTGCAGGACTGGTAGAAGGGTGGTCGAGCGGGAACAGGGCAGAGTCAAACTCAGGTTCGGAGAGCGGGTCTGGGCTCTCACGAACCAACTTAGATGAATGGGTAGGAGTGCTCAAAAGCGGTTCAACCAAAGGCTGCCTAAGGGATCTCCGGCCCATTATCGTGATGTGGAGAGGAAGGCGGATGAGATCTGGAAACAAACAAGATCAGGAAAAACAAACCCCCAATTCACCTACTCAAATTGAGCTGATGACCGTAAAAGTTCGGTCATTTATCTTGTCGATTTTATTAGGTGATATTTTAGACTATCAGAGCGGTTAAGAGAGCCAGTAGGAACCAAATGCTCTCAATAGACTGTCCCGTATAAAAGGTCGGTAGTCTATCAAGAGTTCTTATATGGCTCTATCCTAGTGTACGTGTCACTCTCTCTCTCTCGTCCAAACCAAACAAGGAGGGAATTGCTCTCCCAAGACAAATTTTTTGGTGAGTGTCTTTTATGATCAAGTGTGTTTAGCAGTCCCAATTTTATGGTTTTCTATTTAAGTATTTTTCAATAACAAGCAATGCCTAATAAATTTTTCGATCTCCTGATTATTTTAAGTCCAAAACAGGGGGGAGAAGTCGAAAAAGCTGATGCGTGATCAAACACGATGATGCATGCAGAGTAAGAAATATATACCTGACTCCAGCTCTCTACATGCAGGGTGATCAGCGCATAAATTGAAAGACAAGAATAAAACTACATATATGATGTAAGAAGAAAACGGCCTTAGATGAAGCAATTTCTACAAGAGAAGAATAATAGCTAGCCAATCAGGTCAAGTCCGGAGTCCGATCTTGGGAACCACTCCGTGCCCGCCACAACGGGTCCTACTAGCGTTGTATGCGGTTCCTCACGACACGTGGACTCGGGCCTAATTAAACTAACTTTTTCTTGAGATTTAATTAATTAAGTCCAATTAACGATATATAGGTGCACGCAGATGATTAGAGTTGGGCCTTAATTAATTATGTCACAATCAATGAAATTCCTAAGGCTAAGGGCTAAATCCTTCGAGAATAAAAAAAGGCAAAAAAGCAAAATCGGCAAAAAACCGTAGTGAGGTCCCCCGAGGACATCGGTGCTCGGCGAAAAAGACCCCGATAAGCCAAGTCCAAATAGTCCGAGTACCTGTATTATTACAATAATAAAGTACTAAAAAGTTCTAAACAACAATAAAATCCTCCAAGTCTTCTACTCCTCTTCTCCTACGCTCTCCTACTGCTCGATGAAGAAACGAGCCTCCTCCGCTTCGCTCGGGTGCACCAGCACTCCTAGGAATACCGTCCTCGCTCGTCGGGCCCCCTCGCAAGAAAGAGAGAAACAAAAAATATGTCAGATCAGAGTTAGAAAAACAAACACTAGAAGCAAATAAAGAATCAAGAAAACCGACTACTAAGCCGTGCTCCTCGGCAACGGCGCCATTCTGGTGAGCGGCCCGAGCGACTAAGGTTAAGTGATATCAAAGGTCGTTGCAACCTCAACCACTTGAACCGGTCTCAACTAGAAAAATCAGACCACCATAGAAATCAATCAAGTATGAGAAAGCAAAGCAAGCGGTCTTGCAATTTATTTAACCTGGTATAGCCACCAGGGTTGAACACAAGAAGCACAGAATGAAACCTACGAAGTATTCAGGTAATCCAAGAAATACAGGAATTTTTTCTGGTTTTTTGTTTTTTTAATATTTTCTTTTTAAGAGAAGAAGTAATGAAAAGGCAAAGAGAGCACACTCAAGCAATTATTTAAAGGCTTACAATTACTCAAAAATTTAGAACAAACATATTTTTATATTTTTAAAAAAATACTCAGATATTTTTGGGTATTTTATGGGGGTTTTCTGATTTTTATGTAATTTTCTAAAAATGAAAGAAGACCAAAAGCAGCAAGTTATGTACATCCTGGATATAAAGGCAAATTAAAATTATATAAAATATGTATAAAATCCTAGCAGTAATTTTATGTGAAAGTATAAAATAAAATCTACTTACAGGAACTAAAAACACATTTTTTTATTTTGTAGAATTTTAATGATTTTCATAAGGATTTTAGTTTTTTATAATTTTTAGGTGTTTTTATAAAAGGTAATGGAATAAAAATCAAGAAACTAAAACAAGACAAAACAAGCATACACGAATTTTTTAGAATTTTTGAAGGTATTTTTTCATTTTTAATTGATTTTTCAAAATATATAGAGATACTTTTTAGGTTTTTAATTTTATAAAATAGTAAATACAATCAAAATTCATCACAAAAATTAACAAAAATACTACACAGTAGTAGGAGCTACGTGCAAAATTTTTAGAATTTTCGGAGTAGTTTTGATATTTATTTGACTAAAGACAGCACACACAGGTTACGGGGACCTATATGCAAATATTCTTAAGTTTCTAGACCAAACATTAACAAGTATAGAAAGCTCGGGTTCAAATCTACAATTTATCCAACTAAATCCGCACATGCACCAAAACCACATTCATAGGGGCATAAATGTAAATTTTGAAAAACTTTCATTCAAACCATAACACAGGAAAACATCCAGAATAAAAGTGCAAATACACCACTATGCACGTAATTACACACGTGTCTCCAAACTGGAAGGACTAAAATGCAAATCACAGAAACTACAAGGACTATATTACAAAAAGGTTCAACTTTAACTTTTATTTTACAGACCAAAACATAAACTAAAATAAACGCAAGGGGGAAAGATCAATATACCCTTGAAGCATGTGAGAGGCACATGGGGATACGTGGCAGTCGCTGAAAAGGCAAGAATGTACGGCTCTGATGGCGTCAGGGGTCAGATCTGATGCTCCAGAAATGGTCAGATCGTGGGGCACAGATGGAGGCCAGATCTGACATCTAACGGTTTGGAAAGGTTGTTGTGTCAACGATCCGGATGCTATCTGGAAGAAAGGGGTTAATCCAATGGTGTAGAAGCAGCCTGGATGAACAGCTCGAGGGCGAACTTCATCGAAGCACAGGAGATGATCCTTAGCTCCGATGGTCAATTGGGAAGCACCGGATGAGTCGTGGAAGTCTTCCGTGTTGACTGTGCAGACCCGATGGAGCAGCTATCATAGGATAGGCGTGACGATGAAGGGGACTTGGGACTACTCCGACAAGTCTCAGATGGCTGGGATCGGGGGTCTTCAGCTCACTCGTTCACCTGCAAAGGTAGCTGGGACTTGGGGCAATGCTCCGATCTAGGTTATTTGGACTCCAATCAAAAGAAGCGGAAGGGGGCAGGTGCTGATCTCCGGCGAAGATGGTAGGGGAGACCTAAATCCTAATCTCAACGTGATGATCGAGGCTCGGGGTGATCAGGTTGCGGAGCTAGATGGGGGCGAGTGTATGGATCGATCGGAGCTGCTGGAGGTGGGTAACAGAGCTCCGACCGGTTGGTCGGAGCTGGTGATCGAGTGGCATCGCCAGGTGGAAAGAACATATTGAAATGATAAATGTTGAGGATAAAAGGGTTACCTGAAGGTCGGAACGTGTTCCTCAGCTCCAGGTGAAGGGGATGATGGGGTGATGGCCTCAACCAAGCAACGGAAGGCTGCTCGCAGCGGATCTCCAGCCCCGAAGATTGAGCTATAATGTCACTGCACCAAATCGAACGCCAGGCGGCACTCCAGGCGGCCGTCACTCTGCTGAAGGTGGCTAGGGTATCGAGAGGGAGCGAGGCACGAGCTGCCGACCTGGGGAGGCGGAGGAGAGATTTTATAGCAGTCCCACGTGGCTAGAGAGATCGGGTCGAAACGCGCGAACCGCAGAAGATCTGTGCTTTCCTAGGGATCCGCGAGGATCTTGGATCCATGGGGAAGACACGGGCGAAGTTTCGGGCGAAGGGCATGCGTGATCCGCCTGGGATAAATGGAAGAAGAAGGTTCGGCAGAGCAGTCGGGTCGGGCCCTGGAAGAGGGCGTTGACTCGAGTCAACGATCTGCTGTGGACTAATTAGAAAATCGGATTTACAAAAATATTTACAAATTTAATAAAAAAATAATAAATCATTTAAATTAAAAAGTGTATAAAATGAAAAATGTTTCTTTTCAAACTATTTTTCTTTGATTTTTATTTACTTTTATGAAAAATAATTTATTGTATATATAATATAATGTATTATATACAGGTATAATATATCTATGTATTTTGTACAATTATTTTTAATTTGCTATTTTTTGCACAAATACTTCAATTTTATATTTTATTTATTTATAAAATAATGTTTGGAGTATAGAACCATTTTTTATTTTTTTATTTATTTACAAGTATAAAATAAATAGAGAAGGAAACCTATATACATGTATTATGTACAAGTGAGAGAGAGTTTTTATTTTCTTTTTATTTTTTTTCTAATTTTTATTTTATTTTTTAGAATTATGTACAAGGAAGTGAAAACTTATTTTTATTTTTATTTTTACAAAAATAATGTATGTATACACCATATATATACAAGGTAGAGTGGCCCTATCTCTCTTTACTTATTTTATTTGGCAATCAGGCCAGTGCTTGGCCTTCTCTTGGGGTTTGGGTCACTCAGTATTTATTATAAATACTTCCTTCTTTTTATCTTTATTTTTTATTCTATTATTTGTGCACAAATACATTCTAATTATGCACTATTAACACATGCATGCATATTACTAAGTTATTGTATTTACACCTATTTACATGATGCATTGTCAAGATAATTAGCTAAAATAAAAGAATAAAGAGTGATGAATGGGGATTCATCAGCCGGTGAGTGATAAACAACAGAGATGGAAGGAAGCCAGGGGGATCTAGCGGCTAGGAGAGGAGTCGGGTGGCACAAGAGGGGGCGACCATGTGGCGGCTCCAGAGAGCGCTACCTTACCGCACCAAAAAATCATTAAATACAAAAATCAAAGGAAATAAAAAAGAATTAGTTAGAGGCAGAATTAGGAAAAAGTCAAAGCATAAAAGCTGTAGATCTCGATGAGATCTACAAGTTTCATGTTGGAAAAAAAGCCAATATTTGTAAAAAGTGTATTTTTGGGGAGTATTTTTAAGATGTAAAAATACTACTTTAGGGTTTTTACAATTTTTTGTATTTTTATCTCTTTTAAGGGCTAGGACAATTATAGACTAGTACTTAACCTAATTTTTATGGGTTTTTAATGAGAAGAAATAAAATAATAATTATTAAATACAATAAATAAAGTTTAATTATATGCAGTTTATACACAATATTATACAAGATAAAATGAATGAATTATCAGTGATTTTTATTGAATTAATTAAGGGGACTAAGAATTGGATTTTAGCATGACGAATACGAGATTCATCACCCAGTTGCCTCCGCCTTCTGCGCTGCCCCCACCTTCTCTACTACTCCGCCTCATGCAATTTCGGATCGAACCCTCCAATGGCCACCCCTCACTGTTGACCTCCTCTTGCAATCACCTTATCCCCATCTTATCTCCTACAACAAGCTTGACCCCCTCGATTGCAACCATCACGCCCTCTTATTTTCTCGACGATTGTCCTATGAACACCGCCCTTTCCTATAAAAGCAATCCCTATCCCCATGATCAATCATCCGCCATCTACGAGGGGGAGAGCCTAGATTCGCTCCGGGTTCGGTGATAGTGCTTCCGATGCTTGCAGGCGACGACCGACATCTAGATCCTTGGCGTGATCCAAGGTTCCATTCAGGACCTTGAAGTAGCTTCAACAACCTCCTCTACTACATGAGTTTCTGGAGTTTGCCGGCTCCATTGAGGTGATTATAGAGCTCCGCTAAGCTCCATCTTTCCTAGTGAAACCTCATGTGAACTTCTTCTTCCTTTTTCTCGTGTCTTCTTCCTCTACTTTGCTTCCTCATTTTCTTATGTTTTTCTGTCTTTTCCCGTATTCTTCTGCCTCTCTTCCTTCCTCCTCTGTTTCTTTCTTGTCATTTACTTCAATCTTTCCTGATCGATCCCTCTATCGTATCCACATCATCTCTGCTCCGCTCCATTATCTTTACCACGATTATCCACCGAACCCCAGTTCACCATCTGCATCGCCAATTCTACCTGTCTTTCACTCACCAACTCCGCCTTAAATCTTTATGCCTCTTCAACAGTCGTGCCATCGAGCCCTTCTGCTTCACCGCCTCATACCGTGCGATGGCCGCCCTCGACCCGCTCCAACAGCCACTAGCTACTGGGCCGCACCATCTATGGGCATGTGTCTCTTGGAGAAACTCCCTCGCCATCAATGACCTCCACGGTCGCCATCGTCTCTCGCATGCAGCTTCCTTCCACCACCTTCATCGATGCCTCCTAGAAGTTCCAAGAGCCATCTTCATCGACACTGCCTCTTGGAGCTCCATAGCCACCTCCGCTTTCTTCTAGGAGCCCTCTACCTCGGTCGAGGCGCACACTCCCCTAGTTCACCTCGCCATCGCCGTTCGCTGCGAAGATCTCCTCCACGCCATCGACTTCCCTCCAGGAGCATGGCTATAGGTGGTACCCCTCCTTCTCTGACGTCATCTCCAGAAGCTCCACCAGAGGATTGTAGCTGCTTCCACCACTCCTCCGCCTACCCTCTGTCTGTAGTCCGCCCAAGACTCCCTCATGCTCTATGCACACATGGGGGGGTAAATGCATCACTACCCCCGTAGATCCACCAAATTACAGAAGCATCCAGTCTTCTAGATAGCATGTGAGGCGCACAGTCCTCCATTGGAAAATTGTGCCCTTACCCCCCTCCTCCTTCTAGATCAGCAAAGAGTCCCACGTCTTGTGCCTTGCACGTGTTCTGTGGGTAAATTGTATTGATGCGCTCATAACTTCTTGGAATTACAGATACACTCTGGCCATGAGTAATTTACATTGGAATACCAGCATCTCTGCATTATGACCAAAAGGCCCCTCTAGAAGGGTATATTTTGCATATAAGTATTTATTTTAATTACATTTAAGCCCTTGAGCATTCATTTGATCATATCTTGAGCATCTTTTATCATATTTTGATGCTCTTGATGTCATTTTGAAGCTTATTTGATCTTATATCATACTAAACACTGAGATTTTATTTCAAAGATATTATTTGACAGACATTAATTAATGTCCTATTTTGTTTGATTTCGAGCACTTGTAGTTTAATTCATTGATTATCGTGCTCAACAACTCATGCCACGATATTTATTTAGGAAATAAATCTGATATTAGTCGATAAGTTATCTCAGAGATTGATTGAAGGGAGGCTATTTAGAATAATTGATTTGGCTTGCTACTCCATATTTATCATCACTTTGCATGATCACATTACATCATATTACATCATTTAAAAATCAACAAAAATAGTGTATTTACTTATTTCTCACCACATAGCATGTCATTATTTTCTTGCACTAAAATTATTTTATAAATTCATGCATCATAATTTACGTAATTAATTATATATTTTTAATTAAAAATCCATAAAAAGAAAAAATAAAAATAACATAAATATTCTTCTCCTATGAAAACCTAAGGTCTAGATCATTTAGAAATTTTCCTAAGGAGATAGTTTCCTGCCTGAGTTTGACCTTGGACTTCCCAAGTAAAAAATAAATTGACCACTCGCTTTAATTTGATAATTAATTAAGTGGTGGTTTTGACCAATCCTGAATTTCCAGTCTGCAATGAAATTCAACATTAATTCCATGTACTTAACGAGGGCTTTTTAGGGTTCTTCAAATGGCACCGATGTCAGGGAGACACGGCTTAGGTTGTTTCTAGAAAATCAAGTTTTTAGGTTTTTCCACTCCATGTAGTTTGACCACCGATCTTTCTTGTATTATTTATCCATTTTTTCCCAATATATTTATTTATTTATTTTTGTGTATTTTTCTATGAACATTTCTCTAATATCGGATCTTTCATTTTTTGTGCGAGGTACTCAGTGGACTTGGAGTGACTTTCTTGGAAGCTAACACAAATCGAAGCAACCAAATGTATGAAGAACTTAATTTTTAGAGAAAGAGTGTTCATCTTTTAATTTGTAATTAATCATTTTTTACAGTTCTTGATCGGGGTCTCACGTGAGTAAGAGATTGGACTTTTTCTGTGGTGTGTCGGACCTGTTTCACTCTCCAAAGAGGGTAGGGCTCGATTTGATGTTGGCGAATTTAGGATAGGCACAGAGTAGTGTAATTTTAAACTTGTATGTGCCCTTCGTAATTTAGAACCACACGTGCACTTTCACTATACATACTTAGATCATTTTAACATGGTTAAATTCAATTCACTTCATCCCGCTAATTAGAAATATCTACTAGGTGTAGTTTCGCGTAGCATGCATTTCATATAATATGAAATTTTCAATTCTGTATTGCTTCCTGCATGTAGAGCACGTGGATAACTATAAGTCTTCTGAATTGAGCATGCATCATTGATTTTATCGTTGCATCAGCTTTTCTCGACTCCCTTTCACTTGAATTTATCACTTAATATTAAATGAAATCATGACTATTCGTTAGGCATGCTTTGTATAATGGATTAAATTCAATGAAAATAATGCTTAAAATCAGGACTGCTAATACAATTTGAACCAAAAAATTACATTAAAATTGAAATTGTTTTGGGATAATAATCCCCTCATTGTTTTATTTTACTTGCAAGTGAGATAGGGATGGACACTAAGATAGAACCAAGTCAGGATTTTCAAATTGACTACTGATTCTACAAAAATTATTAGCTACTTTTAAGTGAGGATCTATCGGTAGTCGGTAAATGGTCTATATTTCCTTAGCAGAGTGGGGGTTTAGAGGGCATTGCATATGGATCCATCCTCAAGTAACAGGTAATTGTATTTATGCAGTCTGCACTTACTCCCATACTGGTTGAAAATAGGTGCAACTAGTCATAAGAGTCGGGCTAGTCTTTAGAGAAATACATGCACCTAACAACTTGTTAACTCTTTTAAAAATTTGCATTTATCACCAACTAAAGTAGACAAGATAATTGGCGAATCTTTACGACCTTCACAGTATTGAGTTGCTGAATTTTGGGTTGCCTTTGTGTTTGTATTCAGGGGTGTGTATTCACAGACTGCACTCTTAGCGCCCTTCCTACCACTCATCATTTCACATCGTTCTCTTAATTCAAACCTTTTGATATAAACAATGGTGGATTGGGGTAATTTTGCTCGGAATCTACGAGCCTCTCGTTGACCTCTCCAAATCGACCATCCTCACGGGTTCATGTACACTTTTCCCTTGAATCCCCTTGGTTTCATGAACACTCCTTCCAGGAGTCCAAGGTTAATAATTCATTCTTTATTATGAAAACTCGTACCAACCATCTCTTCTCGCACCACATCGAGGAAGATTCTTACCTCTATGCTTCTAGATCACCTTCTTGCCATCATATTAATTCAAACCCTTAGTATTCTGAAGGTGAAGAAGACCAATACAACAAGATGCCTTCCAAGAAAAGCATGGATTATGAGGAAGATCACGACAAATTGAGGGACATTCTAGCCAGGCTTACACAAGCATAGTAGAGAAATGGAATACATAGATAGGAGCTTGGATAGTTAAGAAATGAGACAATCAGTGATCAACTAAGGTTGACCAGATCGAGAAGAAGGTGAGAGAAATACACAAGCTCACCGAATGGGAGAACCACTCCAAGCTTCCAAAACATATGGTGGAATTAGCTGATAGAGTATCCAAGATCAAGGTACTTTCCTCGTCTACACCTCCTACACCCATTTACCGAGTAAACCACATTCAAGAGCAGCTCATACAAGGGTCTAACAGTACATGGACTCCAAGTCAGCCTGAGGTCCATGAAAGTCAGTTCATAGAAACAACCATCAAGACGGTCAATGAGGAGTCCCCACAAGTATGGGAGGTGAATGGGATCTTGTACACCAATGATCTCGATGCTACGCAGTACCACCAGCAACAACGCTCACAATACCACCTCGGCCTCTATATTGCTAGTTTCAACCGCATCAACAACATCAATATCCTTATAAGCAAAGCAAGTATCGTTAGCAGGTCCATCAGGGACCTAACAGACCGCAGTAGGGTCAGCAGCAACAATCCTAGAGGCAAGACCACAGAGCCGTATCTTCAAGCACCTCTAACTTACAGAAAATCCTCGATGATCTCAAACTCATCCACAATGAGCGGTATGATCAGAGAGACGACATCAATCGGCTTTCACGTTGGCATGATGAGTTCACCGCACCCAAGACCTACATCCCAAGACAGGTTCGCGTTAACCCCAATAACCTGAACCAAGGACAGAATTGCCAGAAAGATCAGGTATACTATTCTGATTTCTTAAAATTATAGCATGAGATCCTATCACACGGTGTTCACCATCTTACTCTCAGGAACAGTAGGACCGTGCAGACCCTTGATCTAGTACGGTAGAGTGGAATGAAGGATACCGATGAGCCAGCCCATGTGGATAACTCAGAGGAGGAGGATCATCATTACCAGCAGCACCTTTAGGATTACTATGGGGATCTGAATCCCCAACGATCTAAAAAAATCAAAATACCAAGAAAATCCAAAAAGAAGAATAAAGCGACATCAAGCACGATCGTGAGCACTAAGTCTTCGGGAAATGATAAGACCACCTTGGATGCATCACTAACAGTTTTTCAGCTTCAGTTTTAGTTCCATTTCATGCATGCCAGTCGAGTCTTGTACAGAGTTCGAGTCCAAGTCAGAGTCATGTACAACTGAATTTTGATTCCAATAAGAACTCATATGATGATATTTCTGTTTCACATCATGAGCCTCCAATCCCTTTTCCTCGGGCTTATGTAAGGGAAAGAAGAAAAATTCTCAAAAAATGATCTTAACATTTTAGAGATGGAAAGAATGTGCAATGAGAATGTTAAAGTTTATATACCTTTCCTTCAATTAGTGGGATATGGTTCCTGCATTCAAGAAGTACCTTAAGGCAAGATGCACACCAATTAGGACTAGTAGGAAAAAGAACATTCGATCAATGAAATCCATAGCCACTACTTGTGCGATCCGTAATGAGATTCCGAGGAAGAAGGATTTAGGAGAATATTTTGTCACCAGTCAGATCGCTAACACATCATTTGCTCGTACTCTACTCGATAGTGGATCCTCGATCAATTTACTGCAATATTCCCTCCTAGATCATCTAGATTTAGGACTTCTAAGGAGATCGAGATCACTCTTACAATTCGCAGACCAATCTATTAAGAGATGCAATGGGATGTTGAAGGGTGTTATCCCCGACATTGAGGGGAAACAGTACAAGGTGGACTTCATGGTCCTAGACATGGAGTGTCCCCGAAAATGGCAAGATTCCAAGATCATACTTGGTTGCCCTTTTCTGAGGACGGTCGGAGCTATCTTTGATTATACTATGGGAAAGATATGTTTTCATACACACGATGAAAGTGTAGAGTTAGAGATGCATTAAACTAAATGACAGAGACCTGATTCGAAGATTAGCACAGAATATCTTTCGTCGAAAGTCGAATGCTACAGAGTTGACACAGTTGATCACTAGCAACAACAATCAGCTTGGGTTGACAAGTCCCTCTTACCAGGAGAGGACACTGTAGATGAGGCCATTAGACAGAACATGCAGAATCAAACCTTATCGATAGGAGAATTTTCTCATGCATCTCCCTACATTCTCGATGACTTACTTAGGCTTGTCAGGCATATTCCCTGCAGGTTAATCAGAGGACGAGGATGATGAGTCGGACGTGGCTTTTGTTGATTGCCTGGACCTTTTTTATGATCCGACTCCAAAGCCAAATCAGTTGGTGGCCAGTACTTCAGTGACAGATCCATCCATTATCAACACAGAGCCAGGGTTGATTGAGCTAGATTTTCTTGATGACCACACTTTATTTGAGCTCAAACCATTATCCACAACACTCAAATATGTCTTCCTTGCAGGCCCACCATGAAAGTTCTTGGTCACTATCAGTTCTAGATTGACTGGAGGACAAGAATCTCACTTGCTAGAGATTCTTGAAAAGAACCACAAGGACATAGGCTGGAGTGTGTCCTATCTTCGTGGGATTAACCCTGCTTTGTGCTCACACCATATTTACCTTGAGGAAGGTGTTAGATCCTCTCATGAGTTCCAGCGCAGGTTGAATCCAAATTTATGAGATGTTGTCAAGAAGGAGATTGAAAAATAGTGCGAAGCGGGGTTTATATATCCCATATCTGATTATAAGTGGTTGGCACCACTTCATGTAGTTCCTAAGAAGGTGGGACTTCAGATAGTCACCAACTCGGATGGAGAGAAGATTGCAATGCGAGTACCCACATTGTAGCGTGTCTATGTGGATTACAAATGCTTGAATGTCGTGACGAAGAAGGATCATTTCCCCATACCCTTCATAGACTAGATCCTAAAGATACTTGCGGGGAAAGAATTCTTATGCTTTCTAGATGGGTACTTAGGCTACAACCAAGTAGCCATCACTCTAGAGGACCAAGAAAAGGCCACTTTTACATGTCCAACAGTACGTACTGATGAACCGCAAATCCAGCCCTTTAAGAGTGTTGAATTAGCACAGAATGGTCATTGCAGTCGAGCTGGATTAGGTTTATCAAAAAGCATCTAATTTGGATATATCAATGAAATTGGATGGTCATGAATTTATTTTACTTGGTAAGAAACCAAGGTCGAACTCAGGGACATGAGCCTCTCTCGTGATTATTCAGACTTTCATTCATTAACTAAGTGTTGAGTTGAAGATTGATAGGCCAAAGAATACAATAAGACAAGACAATGCGTCAAGCAAATATAAAACATGCATTTTCTATTTTGATTTTTTTATAATGCAAATATATGTGAGAAGTGCAATGCAAACATGCCCTTGGTTAAAATCATGAGCAACTTAAAACCTTAGTTAATTTCTGACTTGAATCAAGAGATAACTCATTTGATACATCAGGCAAGGTTTGTCTGCACGGCATAAAAGACACTTGAGTTTTTTAAAGTAATACGTTAAGATTATAGTGTCAAAATAAGAAGCCAAATATGTCATTAAAAAGTTCGTCAAACAAGCTTTAAATTAAAACTGAAATCAACTGAAATAGAGATACGATGCTCAAGATATACATGAAAGAAGACAATGGCATAAACGCAAGAAAACATGAAAGATAACTACAAACAGGTCCATGGGAGGGACTAAAATGCAAATACAAGAAAGATAGGGACCTTCCCTGTAAATAGCCCACACGCACAGGGGTATTTTTGCAATTATAAAAACCCACAGGGGGTATATTGCAAAATACCCACTGTGCACGCCTGCTACATGTGATTCAGGACCTGGATGCAAACTGGAAGAAGTTAGTGGGCCTCTGCACAAATTGCCTAGGTCGCACGTGACCGACACGTGCACCTCCAGGCTCGGACAAACTCAGAGGCTCGGAGTAGGCTCGGTGTAGCTTCGGCTCGGCTCGGGACAGACGAGCCTCTAGGATTTGGCTCGAGGTAGGTTCGGAGCACCCGAACCTACTGGTCTAGTGCTGAGGCCCGGAGAAGAGAGGGTGTTGACACGTGGACCATCAGAAATCGTCAGATCTTGAGGATCCGACGGTACCTGTAGGCTACGCAAGATGGCGACGTGGAGTCTGCTGAGCTGTTGGATGAGCTCCGAGAGAACGCATCCGGCAGCTCCTACTCCTCCTTCCTCCTCTGCGGCGGGCGGTGAAGTTCGGGCTCTGGCAAAGGAAATCCTCCTCTGTCGCTGATTCTCGGACAAGGTAGACCTCCCCGGAGCTCCCGTGAAGTAAGGTGATGTAGGTGGGAGCTCAGGGAAGGCGCTGGACTTTCTTGCTCAGACCGTCAAAGCTCTACTGACGGCGGCAAAGTGGACGATGTGGTTCCGGCATGTCTCCAGCCATCGAAGGAGTTGTTGACCTGCATAGTTAGGAACATAGCCGAGGCAAAAGGAGAAAGCGTATGTGAATGGGATGGGGTTCCATGCGAGCGAGGGGGCGAAGGAACCGGAGCTCCATCTCCGGTGACCGGAGAGGAGATGGGTCGAAGGTGGCCGAGGCATGAAGAAGGAGGAAGGGATGATCGAAGGTGATCGCATGAACGGTGAAAATGAGATGAAAATCGAGGAGTGGTTGATGAAGGTTGACGAGGGGTATAACTACCTAATTAATTCCGAGAAGAAAGGCGAAAATACTAGAAAGTTGGAGGAGACTTACCTGATCGGAGATGGATGTCACGGCTTGTGCTTGGGGTTCGAGAAGATCCTCGGGTCTTCGTTGGACCTGCTCAGCCAATGGAGGCAGCTCGAGCGGGCTGGGAGCGCCACGACGCCTCCATGGAGGGCGACGGGTCGACACCGGAGGCGTGAGTCGGCGTCGCTTGATCCCGTCACCTCCCCCTGTCACAGGGAGGTGTAGGAGGGTTGGACCTCGCCCCGCGTAAAGGTGGACCCTGAGAATCGGTGGTGGAGGCGGAGTATTTATCGGGTGAAAGTGGCGGTTCCAGTCAAGATGGTCAAGGTTTGCGGGGAAGATATGGCATGAGTGGGAGGGCATCGTGAAAGGAGTGACTGGCCGCGAGGATGAGGGTGGATCGGGCGAAGTCGTGGAGCAGTTAGAGTTTGGAGGTGGAGATTGTGGAGTCGGGAAAAATGGAAGGGCGAAGGTGTCCTGCGAGGTGGAGATTGTGGGGATGAAGGACGACTGGAGGTAGGGGATGAAGTACTGGCCATTGGATCTTACGATCCAACGGCTGACAGATGAGCGCTAACAAGTGGTTGAGAATAGGTCTAAGGCGCTGGATCGGATGGTGATTAAGTACGCTACGTGGAGCGTCGTACGCGCGGCTTAGGCACGGCACAGATCAGATCAGGAGAAAAATCAGAGGGTTGAGGATGATTGTGGTTTTGGATGGTGAAGATTTCAGCTCCAGGAGATGATCAGACGGTGCACAAAATACCACGTGGCAGACTATGGACGAGGTGCTAGCGGACGGTGCAGATGTGAGATGGGCATGATTAGACAGTGGGGAACAAAGGGTGTGCATGGAGACCTTTGGACCGTTGGATCAAGAAGAGATCCAACAGCCAGGGGCACTGGCGGACAGGTCAAAGGGGTCGGGCCACGTGGTTCAACCAGAAAGGGCCACGTGGCCCAATCAGATTATTGCATTAAAGATTTTGATTTTTGAGGGGTTATATGGCCGAACCTGGAAAACCTCAAAACATGAAAGTTGTAGATCTCGATGAGATCTACAAATTTCATGTTGACCAAAATATTTTTGAAGACAAAATATTTTTAGGGTATTTTTAAGGATAAAAATACCACGATTTTTAGTTTTGCAATTTTTTGTGGTTTTTAATTTATTCGAGACTCTGATAATTACAGGACTTTATCTGGTTTTTATTGGCACAGATTTAAGCAAGGGGGTTAATATATGCAAATTATGATGACGAAATCGAGTTTCATCACCCCCCTATACTTAAATTATGCTCATCCTCGAGCATCAAGAAAATGAATGAATTGGATTAACCCCCTTGTGTAGGTGAGTACAGGATCCAATCTGTTCAAGTACACTCAACTTTAGAAGTCAAAAGTTCTAGAGCTCAACCCAGCCTTAATCAAGAGGCATCCAATTCCTCTAATTCTCCAGACTCTCTCTGATGTACATATATACTAAGGGTATGCCATTTAGTGTTGACTGCGTTCCCGAGAGTAGAGTCAAAACTTCACCCAAGGTCTTGGTTCAAGAAATTCTCCTAAGGACTCAATCCTCAACACTAGGGAATAAATCAAATCTTGCATCCAGTCTACCGTCTATAGTTGTCAGACTTAGAAAATGTAGATGGAAGGCCAGTAGTGGAGGGCATGGGGTTGTGTCATTTCTTCTATCCCTCGCATTGGAACATGGATTCTCTCTAGTGCCTTATTACGCAACCCATTTTTTGGTGTTGATCAGTGCGTCCGTCAAGAGAAGTTGGAGCCGTCTGCACTTGTTTTCCTGGGAATACACCGGGGTGTGTCTTTTTTGAGTACCTATCGTACCTTCGACACCCAGACTTGTAGCATTTACGATGTAGAGCCCTTTTTTGGTGCAAGCCCGACTCCTGGTCCTAATAGCGGTGGTCCAAGTGGACACTTTGAAATGGGTGGGAGCGCTCGCCTTTGGTGGAAGCTCTTTGATATTTGACTTTGTGGAATGAGAGCTTTTCTTTGACATTTCATTGACTTGTAGTATTTTTGACTAGCTCCACTGCTTTTACCAAGAGTTGGTGCACACTGATCAACAATTTTTTATTTATTTCACACCCTGGCACTTAGATCAATGTCAAGAGATTAGTATAAGAACCAAGTTCTCATACTTGCTAAAATTGCTGACACTCAGGTTTTATGAAGCCTTCAAATATTTTATCCCATCCTCAAGCATCATTAGATCAAATCCAGATTCGAATCCCTTATCCCAGTCCCTCAAGTGAAAAGTCAACTCATCTCATCGAAACCGCAGTCGTGTATGTGATGTGTTGATCATATTCTTAATGGTCTGAGACTAAGCATGCAATATAGCACGCAAATCTAGAAAATTAGGGGAATGTGGATGATTAAGTCTAAGATCCTGATGGCTAAGGCTGGTAACCTAAAAATCTCAAGACCTCACAAATCAAGCTTTCTTGAACTTTTCAGATCCTTGGTGGAAGTGTAAAAGTAGAGGATTAATCCAACTCCTTCATTCAAAAACATTTTTTTGACTTCAAGAGATAATAGGACTGCCTAAACTCAATTAAGTAGATGCATCTGCATTCAGCCAATATGGGTGTAAGTACAGGCGGGATCTCGTTGCTTGAGCATGAGGCCTTACGCGATGTCCTCTAAACCACCCACTCTGCTAAGGGTGAACCCTCACTGAACGCGGCTACTTATTTGGGCTTAGTAGTCACTAATGACTCTTAAAGGATTTTTGGATTTTTCTCATTTTTATGGTTTTTAATTAAAGGTTAGAACACTGGTTAGACTCAACTTTTCTTGAAATCAAAAAGAAAATTTCAATACCATGTCATACAAATAAAAATTTTCAAAATATTTTCAAAGGACTTTTCAAAACAAGAGAAACTCATTTTTCAAATCATTTTCGAAAATATTTTTATAAAAATAATGTAACATAATATAGAAAAAATAGTGAAAACATTTGAGCCCACTTAGTTCAAAGGATTTTACTTTAGCTAAAAGGTTTTAAATTTTTCAAAATTTTCAGATTTTAGCTAAAGTACATATATTGTATACATGGTATACCCCCCTATACTTAAACTTTGTTATGTCCTCATAGCACTAGATGATACAAGTACATAGGTCCGTTTAAATATAGAGAAATATACAGGAACTAAGGAGGATTCCCCCTATACTTAGGTTAGAAATAACCTAAGTATAAAGGCAAGGAAAGATGAGTGGAGAAATCACATGGACTCGGGTCCCCCCTATACTTAGGCTGAGAGTAGCCTAAGTATAAAGATGGAGATTTGATGTTGGGAGAGACCCGAGGTGAACGAAGAAGAAGGATGGATATACAAGTGAGTGGATGAATCTGTGGAGATTAATGGAGTGACTAAGGCTCAGGGGAGAGTTTCGGAGCAAACATGGCTCAATCAAACATGCAAGACCCTTCAATTTCACCAACTCACATATGAGACCAACCAAGGTTGGTTTATTATCTTGTCGGTTTTATTGGTGATTAAAACATTTTATCTTTACACGGGAAAGAGTGTTAAATAAAATCAATTGCGTAAACAAGGGTATTGCTCTCCCAAAACAATATTTTACTCCATTTTTAGGTTGACTTGCAATTAACAGTCCCAGTTATTTAAGGTTGTCACTAAATTAAGATGAGCACAAAAATCAAGCAATCATCATCTACCATTCATTCTCATTTTCCATTAACCTAGGTGATCAATCTAGGAGGGGAAATCGAGAAAACCATGAAACCGATAAAACATGATCTAGGCTACTCGAGAAAACATGCAGTGCCTTGACGAAATTCGTGAAAACTTGGACTGTTTTAAAAACCAAACTCATGCATGCAAGTCGATCAAAAAGCTGTACCTAACATACTTCTATTAGCAGGGAAGAATCTCTTTTAGATTTGGCTAAATGAGGCGATGCTACGTGCGTCTTTATTTATAGTGTGTCCTACCTACGAACAAGCACATAAAAATATGAATGATAAAATAAGCTCGAAGAGACACGTGTCTAGTCCTAGGTCGAAACTCAAGTGGGGACAATCCCCACATAACCACATATATCGTTCTTTTACAATCGTGAGCCTTCGATCGAAGACCGCTGTAAAGATGATTATTACATGATGCAAAATGACAGACATTTTTTTCTTTTTCTACTTGATCTAAGCATGTTCCTGCGGCTCCTCGCAACGGGAAACACCAGCTCCTCGCCTCCTTGAATGATCAAGGTCCCTGCCATAGAAACAAAGGTTAGAGATCAAATAAAAAAGGAAAATTTTGTAATGCAAAATAGATGAACACGTTGACCTATAAAATGAAACACTTAATTAAATAGATAAAATTCCAAATAATACAAGAAATGAGCCATGTCCCTGGCAACGACGCCATTTGATGAGCCGCAAATCTAGCCCTTTAAGAGTGTTGAATTAGCACATAATGGTCATTGCAGTCGGGCTGGACTAGGTTTATCAAAAACCATCTAATTTGGATATATCAATGAAATTGGATGGTCATGAATTTATTTTACTTGGTAAGAAACCAAGGTCGAACTCAGGGACACGAGCCTCTCTCGTGATTATTCAGACTTTCATTCATTAACTAAGTGTTGAGTTGAAGATCGATAGGCCAAAGAATACAAGAAGACAAGACAATGCGTCAAGCAAATATAAAACATGCATTTTTTATTTTGATTTTTTTATAATGCAAATATATGTGAGAAGTGCAATGCAAACATGCCCTTGGTTAAAACCATGAGCAACTTAAAACCATAGTTAATTTCCGACTTGAATCAAGAGATAACTCATTTGATACATCAGGCAAGGTTTGTCTGCACGGCATAAAAGACACTTGAGTTGTTTAAAGTAATACGTTAAGATTATAGTGTCAAAATAAGAAACCAAATATGTCATTAAAAAGTTCGTCAAACAAGCTTTAAATTGAAACTGAAATCAACTGAAACAGAGATACGATGCTCAAGATATACATGAAAGAAGACAAGGGCATAAACGCAAGAAAACATGAAAGATAACTACAAACAGGTCCATGGGAGGGACTAAAATGCAAATACAAGAAAGATAGGGACCTTCCCTATAAATAGACCACACACACAAGGGTATTTTTGCAATTATGAAAACCCGTAGGGGGTATATTGCAAAATACCCACTGTGCACGTCCGCTGCATGTGATTCAGGACCTGGATGCAAACTGGAAGAAGTCAGTGGACCTCTGCGCATATTTCCCAGGTCGCACGTGACCGGCACGTGCACCTCCAGGCTCGGACAAACTCAGAGGCTCGGAGTAGGCTCGGTGCAGCTTTGTCTCGGGACAGACGAGCCTCCAGGTTTGGGCTCGGGGTAGGTTTGGAGCACCCGAACCTACTGGTCTGGTGCTGAGGCTCAGAGAAGAGCGGGTGCTGACACGTGGACCATCGAAAACCATCAGATCTCGAGGATCCGACGGTACCTTTAGGCTGCGCAAGATGGCGACGTGGCGTCTGCTGAGCTGTTGGATGAGCTCCGAGAGAACGCATCTGATGGCTCCTGCTCCTCCTTCCTCTGTGGCGGGCGGCGAAGTTCAAGCTCAGGTAAAGGAACCCCTCCTACGGCGCTGATTCTCAGACAAGGTAGACCTCCCCGGAGCTCCCATGAAGTAAGTCGAGGAAGCTGGGAGCTCGGGGAAGGCGCTGGTCTTTCTTGCTCAGACCGTCGAAGCTCTGCTGAAGGCAGCGAAGTGGATGAAGTTGGCTCCAGCAGGTCTCCGACCATTGAAGGAGATGTTGACCTGCATAGTTAGGAACATAGCCGAGGCAAAAGGGGAAAGCGTATGTGAATGGGATGGGGTTCCATGCGAGCGAGGGGGCGAAGGAACCGGAGCTCAATCTCCGGCGACTGGAGAGGAGATGGATCGAAGGTGGTCGAGGCATGAAGAAGGAGGAAGGGATGATCGAAGGTGATCGCGTGAACGGTGAAAATGAGATGAAGCTCGAGGAGTGGTCGATGAAGGTTGACGAGGGGTATAACTACCTAATTAATTCCGAGAAGAAAGGTGAAAATACTAGAAAGTTGGAGGAGACTTACCTGATTGGAGAAGGATACTATGACTTGTGCTTGGGGTTCGAGAATATCCCCGGGTCTTCATTGGACCTCCTCAGCCAATGGAGGAAGCTCGAGCGGGCTGGGAGCGCCGCGATGCCGCCATGGAGGGCGGCGGGTCGACACCGGAGGCGTAAGTCATTGTCGCTCGTTCCCGCCACCTCCCCTGTCACAGGGAGGTGTAGGAGGGTTGTGCCTCGCCCCGTGTAAAGGTGGACCCTGAGAATCGGTGGTGGAGGCAGAGTATTTATCGGGTGAAAGTGGCGGTTCCGGTCAAGACGGTCGAGGTTTGCGGGGAAGATATGGCATGAGTGAGAGGGCATCGTGGAAGGAGTGATTGGCCGCAAGGATGAAGGTGGATCGCGCGAAGTCGTGGAGCGGTTAGAGTTTGGAGGTGGAGATCGTGGAGTCGGGAAAAAATGGAAGGGCGAAGGTGTCCTGCGAGGTGGAGATTGTGGGGATGAAGGACGAATGGAGGTAGGGGACGAAGTACCAGCCGTTGGCAAGATCCAACGGCTGACAGATGAGAGCTAACAAGTGGTTGAGATTAGGTCTAAGGCGCTAGATCGGAGGGTGATTGAGCGCACCACATGGAGCGTCGTGTGCGCGGCTTAGCCACGGCCCAGATTAGATCAGGAGAAAGATCGGAGGGTTGCGAATGATTGTGGTTTTGGATGGTGAAGATTTCAGCTCCAGGAGATGATCGGACGATGCATAAAATACCATGTGGCAGACTATGGGCGAGGCGCTAGCAGACGGTGCAGATGTGAGATGGACATGATCAGACGGTGGGGAACAAAGGGCGTGCGTGGAGACCTTTGGACCGTTGGATCAAGAAGAGATCCAATGGCCAGGGGCGCTGGCGGACAAGTCAAAGGGGTCGGGCCATGTGGCTCAACCAGAAAGGGACACGTGGCCCAATCAGATTATTGCATTAAAGATTTTGATTTTTGAGGGGTTAAGTGGCTGAATTTCGAAAAACTCAAAACATAAAAGTTGTAGATCTCAATGAGATCTACAAGTTTCATGTTGACTAAAAACGAGGATGAGGCCTTTTGAAGACACAAAATATTTTTGAGGGTATTTTTAATGATAAAAATACCACGATTTTTAATTTTGCAATTTTTTTGTGGTTTTTAATTTATTCGAGACTCTGATAATTACAGGACTTTATCTGGTTTTTATTGATACATATTTAAGCAAGGGGGTTAATATATGCAAATTATAATGATGAAATCGAGTTTCATCACCCCCCTATACTTAAATTATGCTCATCCTCGAGCATCAAGAAAATGAATGAATTGGATTAACCCCCTTGTGTAGTTGAGTACAGGATCCAATCTGTTCAAGTACACTCAACTTTAGAAGTAAATATGGTGCTCTCTTGGGAAAAGAGCCATTTTATAGTTTGAGAGGGCATTGTGTTGGGGCATGTCATCTTCAAGATGGGAATGGAGGTTGACCCAGCCAAGGTGGATGTGATCAAGAAGCTTCAACCATCAACTAACATCAAGCAAGCACAGTCATTCATTAGGCATGTTGGTTTTTACCGAAGATTTATGAAGGACTTCATAAAGATTGCTTGACCACTAATAGAGCTCTTAGGGAAAGACACTGAGTTCATTGTAGATCACATGTGTCTTGAGGCTTTCGAGCTCCTGAGGAGGAAAATCATGGATTCTCCTATCCTACAGGCCCCAGATTGGTCTCTTCCTTTTGAGATCACGACATATGCTTCTTGCTTTGTTGTTTGGGATGTGTTAGGACAAAGGAGAGAAGGGATTCCTTATGTTGTCCACTACACAAGCAAAATACTCGATCAGGCTCAATGGAATTAAACAATCACAGAGAAGGAAATGCTTGTTGTAATGTTTGCCTTGGACAAATTCAAAACACATCTTTTAGGGTCTAAGGTTACCGTGTTCATAGATCACACGACCATCAAGCACCTCATGGAAAAGAAGGACGCGAAGGCGTGCCTTCTTAGGTGGATCCTACTACTCCAAGAGTTTGATTTACAGATCAAGGATAAGCCAGGAGTGAAGAATGTAGCGGTTGATCACCTCTCCCACATAGTGTCACATAGTTTCTCTGAGATTGACCCCATCAAGGACTCCTTCCCCAGCGGGTCGATCTGTTCTATCGACTTTCTTCCATGGTATGCCAACATGGTGAATTTCTTAGTATATAGGATAGTTCCCCATGATTGGACTAAGAGCAATATTGACCGACTTAAGTTGGAATCAAGAAAATACCATTGGGAGGATCTGTTCTTTTTCTTTGAAGGACTGGATTTTTATCTGGCAGAGGTGTATTCCTATGAAGGAATACATGAGTGTCCTCACCTACTACCATTCCTTGGAGGCAGGAGGACATAACTCTGGGAAGAGGACTGCCTATAAAGTGCTTAAGTGTTGCTTATACTGGTTGACCATGTTTCGCGATGTATATGCATTTGTTACTTCATGTCCAGTATGTCAGAGAATGAGAGGGACTATCGCTCCCAAAGATGAAATGCCCATGCAACTGGTCATTATGGTTGATATTTTCGATGCATGGGGCATAGATTTCATGGGCCCATTATCTAACAGCATTGTCTATGAGCATATTCTCTAGGTCGTTGATTATCTCTCTATGTGGGTAGAAGATATCCCTACCCAAGCCATAGATAGCAAAACTGACTACAAATTCATGAAAGATCACATCATTTCACGGTTTGGGTTCCCAAAGTCATCATCTCCGATAGAGGTAGCCAATTTGTTAACAAGGAAATGAGAAAGTTAACAAAGGACTACGACATCGAGCACCGAGTCAATAGTTCATACCACCCATAATCGAATGGCATGGTTGAGGTGTCGAATAGGGAGGTGAAGGGCATTTTGCAGAATCTAGTCCGCCTTAATAAGAAGAACTCGCCCCAGCTCTTGGACCAATTCTATGGACATACTGGACTGCTTACAAGACCATGCTTGGAACCTCCCCATTCCTGATGGTTTATGGAAAGCCATGTCATATGCCCGTCGAGTTGATGCACAAATCCGAATAGGCATTAACGAAAGTGAACTGGAACACTCATGAAGGACAACAGAGAAGAAAGATGGATCTAAACAAGCTTCTAGAAATTAGAAATAAGGCATATGGTAACAATGTGATTTACAAGTACATAACCAAGCGTTGGCACGATCAGCACATCAGACGAAAGAATTTTGTCCAGGGCAGAAGGTATGGTTATTCAATTCCAGGTTGAAGATTTTCAAGGCAAGTTCAAATCCAAAAGGGCGGACCCTTCATTGTCAGAGAAGTGAATACGAATGGCAGTGTATGGATTTCAGAGCTTACCGATGGTGCTCAATCGTTCATTGTGAATGGCTAGTTGTTGAATCATTTTGTAGGACATATGAGCAGTTAGCCCAAGTTGAGTATATCTCATTCATGCGCATCCCAGAATCCCATGATCTAATCTTAGGGAACGTATGAATCTGCTTCACTTTCATCCTCTCCGTCTTACCCCACCCTCATTCGCTCTGTATATTCTCTATATATCATCGGCCCTTATACTCACTTTTGTCTTATACTTAGGCCGACCAGCGCCTATGTATGGGGGGTTGATGCCCACCCTGTATATACTCATCCACGTCTCCTCTTGACCTCGATTGCCCCATCTTTTTATCTTATTCTGTACTTAGGATGACCAGATCCTAAGTATAAGGGGACGGTCGACTTCTATACTTATTTTATTTTTCACTCTCCTATGCTTAGAATGAGCTATGTCTATTCCCTGCTTCTTGTGCTCTGAGGACATAGCACACGCTAATTATAGAGTGGCATGTATATATTACATATATACTTTACCCATAGCTTGTACTTTCACATATTTTTGTATATATTATACATTAATTATAGGATGGGTAGAATTAAAAAACAAAAAAACTTCTTTTTTTACTCTTGATATCATCCTTGTATTCATACAAAAAATAAGAAGAAAAACATCCTGCACCTCATATACATTTCACAACATCTGCATTTCATGTGCATATCTAGCATATGCAAAGTAGAAAGTTAGTGGGTTGTGAACTGAGTTATGAATAGAAGTGGAGAGTAGTCTTGATTTGTCCTTAATCTGCCTAATTTTCAGAGGAAATTCATCAAGAAAGAGGATTTTATCAATTCGGGTCTTTGAATTTGACTCTTAGTGTCTAAGTTGGTCTCCTAATTCTGGGTATAACTTATGAATAGGGAATTAATATGTACTCTCGAACTATGCACTTAGCTCAACTTAAACGGGGTGTCGGAAGACTATGTAGGCCTCTTTTCTGGGAGCATGAACATCTAAAGACCGGAGTACGGGTTGAAATAAAGATTCGAATGAGGGATGGACGGCTTGGTACAATTTTTTCTAAGACCCAAAACATGTAAGAGAAAAGATTCCATATCCGTAGGGACACAACAAGATCCATGTAGAGTAACCAAAAATCTATACCAAAAAGAAGCCAAAATACCAGATAAATATTTGACCAAAAAGGTCCAAGCTTCAAGAAAACCTGCAGATCTTAATGGAGACTTGGCTAAACTGGTTGGCTTCACAAGGAGAGGTGACTACTATGGTCACCTTCTAGTTCTTTTCCCCCTTCTAATTTATCCCACTTTCGATTGTAAACACAACATGACAGACCTTAGAAGGAAATACATTACTCTCCGAGGTTGAGTTATCGGGGGAGAGGTTTGCATAGTTTGAAATTATTAATGAGAAGGGCTAAAACCTTTCACACACATGAAACAGTTGTTCAATGTTCATGGGGTATGCTTTAGGAGAAGGATTGATCTAAGATGACTTCTGAGCTAGAACTATTACAATGATATGTAGCTCGAGGGTTGTTGATTTTAAAACCCTAATTCTCATAGGAGTTCCGCCACACTATTAATCCAAAAGTCAGGTCTAGCTCCATTTTCACCTTTTGTTCATGACCTTGCTATGGAATCCAAAATCATTTCACTTTTGCATTTCATTTTAATTTCTCAGGACGAGCAAGGTTTAAGCAAATGGGATTGATGAATCTGTGTATCATCACACTAAAAGTTGAAAATTAGGGCTTCATTCCCAAGTAATTAGCTACATTTCATCATTTATTCTACATTTTTACCATTCATGCACTTAGAATTAATATCTACATTTTAGCACGCATAATTGCATTCATAATCATCTTTACATTTTCACCTAATTTCGTGCATTTTTTATTAAATTATGCTAACTCCGATTAATATAAAACCAACTTCATTATATACATATTACTAACAAGATTAAAGGAAAAATAACAGAAATTGTTATCTCAAGTAATTGTCTCGTGAGACAAAATCCTAATTTCATAATGGATAGACTAAAACATGCATATCGTCCTCATACGATGTCTGATTTTGGTCTACTCATATTTAAAGTAATATACATTCAAAAACCTTAACAAGACCAATTTCATAAAAATCAGAGCTCGTATGTGAAAGTTGGGTTTTGGACCTCTTTTGCACATTGCGTATTTTAACGATTTTTTTGACATGATATTTTATGTACATACTTAACCCTTTTTATTTTATTTCTTTTCATATATATTATTTGATGAATGTTTTATTAGAATTCACAAAAATCCAAATCCAATATAAGATTGAAATCAAAGAAACTGACTAAGTCCGAGTGTCCCTTGTGAGTTTGTACAAATATCTTCCCTTTTCCCTTTTTATTTTATTTTCCTATTTTCGTATTTATTAAAAATCCAAAAAATATAATAGTGTGTAAATATGTGCCCTTTATTTTATCATAATTTTTCTCAATTTTTATCTTATTAAAAAATGAAAAAAATACCCCAAAAATTAAGGTATTCTATATACATCGGGTACCACCAAAAATATTTTTTCACACAGATGATCTCTTTTGCTCTTGGTCTCTTCATGAGAATTGTAGATCTCGTCGAGACGAGGAACTTTCGTGAAGAAAACTTTTCGATCCAAGGTCTCTTTCTATTTTTATTATATTTAATTTTTGAAATTTTTGGGGCGACACGTTGCGCCTCCTAGGGCAGCAAGCGTCGTGACCCCACTCTCTCCCTTTCACATGCGCAACACGTGTCTACATCATCCCTTCACCTCACATGCCATGCATGTGAGGGCCCCCTTTTCTCTTCCCAATTGCACGGCCATGTGTCTAGAACATGACCATCTTCCATCGCTCAGCTGCCTCTGCCTTCTATGTCGTCCTGCACCTCCTCTACTACACCGCCTCGCGCAACTTCCGGTCGAACCCTCCAACGGCCACCCCTCACTATTGACCTCCTCTGGCAATCACCTTATCCCATATTATCTCCTACAATAACCCTAACCCCTTGACCGCAACCATCACACCCGCTTATCCTCTCATTGACCTTCCCCTAAACACCACCCTCTCCTATAAAAGCAATCCCATATCCCGATGATCTATCATCTGCCATCTATGAGGGGGAGAGCCCTAGATTCGCTCCAGGTTCGATGACACCCCTCCTTGTGCTTGTAGGTGACGACCATCGTCTAGATCCTCGATGTGATTCAAGGTTCCATTTGGAACCTTGAAGCAGCTTCAATAGCCTCCTCTGTTACACGAGCTTTTGGAGCTGGTCGGCTCCATTGAGGTGACAACAGAACTCCGCTGAGCTCCATCTTTCCAGGAAAACCCCCTAGGTGAACTTCGTCCTCCTTTTTCTTGTGTCTTCTTCCGCTATTTTGTTTCCTCTATTTCCTATGTTTTCTGTCTCTTCACATGTTCTTTGTATCTCTTCCATTTTCCTTTGCTTCTTTCTTGTCATTCGCTTCAATCTTCCCCGATCGATCTCTCACGTCATCTCCGTTCCAATCCATTGTCTTCACCTCGATCATCCACCGAACCTCAATTCACCATCTACATCGCCAACGCTACCCGCCTTGTAGTCACCAACTCCGCCTTCAAGCTTTATGCTTCCTCAACATTCGTGTCATCGAGCTCTTCTACTTCACTACCTCAAACCACGCACGATCGCCCTCGAGCCGCTCCATCAACCACTATCCATTGGGTCGCACCATTTTTTAGCATGTGTCGCCTAGAGAGGCTCCCTCGCCATCAACGACCTCCACGACCGACATCGTCTCTCGCTTGTAGTTGCCTTCCACAACCTTCATTGATGCCTCCTAGTAGTTCCAGGAGCCAGCTTCATCGACACTACCTCTTGGAGCTCCATAGCCACCTCTGCCTTCGTCTAGGAGCCTCTGCCTCGTTCAAGGCCCCCGCTCCTCCAGTTTACGTTGCCATCACCGTTCGCCATGAAGAGCTCCTCCACACCATCAACTTCCCTTCAGGAGTACAATTATAGGAGGTACCTGACGGGTCCGCAAAAGCTGCGTTAAGAAGTTGTTTTTAACGTTAGTTCGTAAAAATAATTAGAGTCGTTCGTTGTAGGCGGCGATCGGAAACAGTCAAGAAATAACCACAAATTTTAATTAAATTTAATCAAGTGGTTTTTATGTTTATTTTACTTGGGCAAGTCCCAAGGTCGATCACAAGGAGGCAAAGGAACAACCTAGAGTTGTGTCTATCCAATTTTTAGTTCGGTTTTCAAGGCGGTCTTTTTTTGGAATTTTTCGTGCAATAAAGGGATGCAAAATGCAAATTCGGCCTATTTTAGGGACTAAAATGTAAATTTCAATCAAACGATGTCCGAAAAATACGAAACTTGGCCACAATATAAATGACAATGAAATGAGTGCACAGTATTTTTTTTGGAATTTTTAGATGCAATATGAATTTTTTATGATTTTATAAATGCAAACAAAATGATTTTCAATATTTAATTATAATAAATATTAAACCTACTTATTTTCGAGAGATAAAATTATCTAAGATCTATCACTAAATGATGGATCTCAGAAAAATCCTAAATCTCAAAAATGTGGGGTCTAATACCTATTAAAAATTAAACAGTGAAATATGCAAAATGATTTTTTTGAGCAAAGTATGCATGTAAATGCAAAGATTTTTGGGCACAATGTTAATCAAAATAATCTCTACGATATTTGATTTTTGGGGAATTTTTAGAACAACGATTAATTAAATATGAATTCCCGAGCACAGATTGGGAAAAATATTCCAATTTTCACAAAATAATTATTTATTAATCAACCGTAAATCATGAAAGTATCCACAGCATGTCAAAATGTAGAGCATTAAACAATGAACAAAGTGCTATATTTAAATAAATAAAATGATGCAATGTAGAGGTCTATAATGCACGAGAAACGCAGGGGTACAGATGCAAATAAAATAAACAAAGAATGAAAACGAATGAACTGCGGGGGGGCCTAATTGCAATTACCTATGAAACTGGGGGGCGAATATGCAATTTTCCCAAGGGGGCACGTGCTGCGCACGTGCCCCCTTGGACTGGAGGGCTGGAGCGTGAATAGGAAATCCCCCGGGGGTCTTCTCGCAATTTGCCCAAGGGGCACGTGCGTAGCACGTGACCCCCTGGGAAGGCTCTGTCGTTCCCCCACGACGCACGTGCCTCGCACGTGCGTGGGGGGCCTCGGGCTGGACCCGGCCGACGCTGCTGGCGGAGCGATCGAGGGGAGGCTGGGCTAGCGCGTCGGTGATGATGCGCCCGGCTGGCGGAGCTCCGGTGGTGCTGCGAATCGGCCAAGGCGGGAGGGAGATGGAGGCGACGTGGTGGCGGAGGCGGTATCGGAGATAGCCGGGGAATATGATGTGAAGCCGGAGATGTCGGAGGTCGGTGAAGAAGACGTTGGCTCGACGCCAAGGGGCGGAGCTGCAGCAGGTCGTCGGGGAAGGCGCTCCGAGTCTGCAACGAGGGTCGCGAGATCCTCGGATCTCGCCGCGATGGAGGAGGGTCGGTCTGTCACCCCGGGCCCTTGCTTCTTCGTGCCAGCGGCGGATGGCTGTTGCGAAGGGGACGAGGGTCTTTAAATAGGGTAGAGGAAGGGGTCGGCGATGGAATTGTTAGGTGGTTGCGGGGATTTCGCGGAGGCGGTTGGTGGTCGGCGTTGGCGGTCAAAAGGGCGGAGGACTCGGGGGTTGTTTGAGGACGAAGATCAGGGGCCGTTCGATCGGCCGCTGATCGAACGGCCTCTAGCACGCCACGTGGCGCGTAGTAGAAAAAGGGTCGGATGGGGCGAGGCACGTGCGGAGCACGTGCCTGGGATGGCACGTACGACGCACGTGCGACGTTTATTAATTTTTAATTTTTTTTAATAAAAAACGAGATTTAAAAAGGCGAAAAATAGCTGACACGTGGCGGCCTCTGGGGCTGCCACGTGTCAGCTCCAGAAAAATCGAAAATAAAACCCTTTGTAAAATCAAAAGAAATAACAAATGACCTCGGATCGAAAAAGTTTCTTCACGAAAAATGCTCGTCTCTACGAGATCTACAACTTTCATGAAGATATCAAAGCCAAATTCGGTCAAATGTGAAAAGTGAATTTTTGGGGTATCCTATGTATATAGAATATCTTGATTTTTTGGTTTTCTAATTTTTTTGTCATTTTTTAAACACGGTAAAAATCCGGAAAAATATGGAAAAATAAAAGACATCTAAATCTAATTTTTTTGGATTTTTAGTGATAAAGAAAAAATATAGGTCAGAAAAGCCGCGAAAATATACAAAAGAGGCCCAAAACCCAACTTTCACATGCCAGCTCCGATTCACTTGAACTTGGTCTTGTTTTGAAGATAATTGAATGTATATTAGTTCAAAAGTGAGTAGGATCAAATCGGACATTGGATGGGGAAGATATGTGGCTTTTAGTCCGAAAATCCTGAAACTAGGGTTTGGGTTTTTGGTCCACTTAATAGGGTTAGTTATTTTTTTGTATTTTTTATTTATTCTTGTTAGTGATGTGTACATAGTGGAAGTGAGTTTGTGGTATGCGGTGTTAGCATGAAGGAGTTAAAAATAGGGGAAGTTAGGCTATTCACAGGTCACTTTTGGCTTGGATTTTTGGCTTCTTATTTTATGCAGAAATTAATGCTAAAATGCAATTCTTATGAAGTCATGCCTGAATGCTAATTATGCGAAATAAATGCAGAAATGCAGTTGATTTTTAGGGACTTAAGCTTAATAAATGAGATTTAGAGTGATGAATCCGAGATTCATCATCCCCCTATACTTAAACCATGCTCGTCCCTGAGCATCAAAAAGAAATGCCATGAAGTGAAATGAGACTGGGTTCCATACCAAGACCATGAACTGAAGGTGAAAGTGAAACTAAATTCGACCTTTGGATTAATAATGTGTCGGAACTTCTGTGAGACTTAGAATTTAAAAATCAACGGCCCTCAAGTTCTACACACCATTGTCACAGTTTCGGCTCAGAAGTCATCTTAGATCAATCCTCTTCCCAAAGTATACCCTATGAACATTGAATAACCGACTCGTGTGTGTGAAGGGTTTTAGCTCTTACCATCCAGAATGCCGGACTACCATGCTCCTCTCCCTTTCCAGTAACTCGTCCTCGGGGAGTCAGGTATTTCCTTCTAAGGTCTGTCGTGCTGTGTTCACAATCGAAATGGGGGAGAAGCTAGAAGAAAGAGAAAAGAACTGGAGGGGGAGGCCAGTGTAGTCACCTCTCCTTGTGAAGATGGCCAGTGTAGCCAAGTCTCCACCAAGATCCGCAGGTTTCTTGAAGCTTGGACCTTTTTGGTCGAATTTTTATTTGGTAGACTGCTTCTTTGTATTTGGAATTTTTGGTGGTTCTGCTTGGATCTTGTTTTGCCCCTACGGATATAGCATCTTTTTATTCCGTACATTTTTTGGGGTCTTAGAAAAATTGTGCCCAGCCGTCCATCCCTTTTCCGAAGCTTTATTTCAACCCGTACTCCGGTCTTTAGATTTCCACGCTACCAGAAAAGAGACTCACACAGTCTTCCAACATCCCGTCTGGTTTGAGCTAAGTGCATAGTGCGAGAGTACAAATTAATTCCCTATTCCAGAGTTGTACCCAGAATGAAGAGATCAGGTTAGACACTAAGAGTCAAACGCTGCACATTGTCGTGTGGAACTTAAAGAATTAAGTCAAAAGACCTGAAGCTCTTAAAATCCTATTTCTCGGTGAAGTTCCTCTGAAAATTAGGTGGATTAAGGGCAAGCCCAGACCACTCTCGGTTTCGGCTCATAACTCGGTTCAGAACCCAATGACTTTTCACAGATGCAAATGCATGTAAAGTTGGATGAAGTGCAGGTGTGTACAATGCAGTCACATTTTTTGAATTTTTTTTTGACATTTTATGCAAGGGGATTTTTTTATGCAGAAAATGGAATCAGAAGCCTTTTTTTTCAAAAATTTTGGGCAAGTCAGTGTTAGTAGCAAAACTCTTTTTTTTTTCTCTCTTTTTTTTCTTTTTTTGTTGTTTTTTTTCAAGTTAGTACTCACCCCGTAAATACATATAGACTTACGCGCAAGTACGAGATATGGGTAAAATATATACATAGTATATACAGACCCCCCTATACTTAGCGAGTGTTGTGTCCTCAGAGCACAAAAAAGCGTAATGAAGACATAGCTCGTGCTAAGCGTAAGGGAGTGGAAAATTTATATACAATGGGTTAGGAAGTAAAGCGGAACAGAGGGAATGAGGAGAGTATATACAGGTGGATGTCGGCTCCCCCTATACTTAGGCTCTGGACAGCCTAAGTATGGAAGAATGGTGGAAATGGAGCGGTTGGGAGGATGAGAAGGATGGTATAAACAGATGGCATCGGTCCCCCTATACTTAGGCCTTGGCATAAGTAGAGGAAGAAGCTGTACAAGGAGATCGATGTGGTCGGGAGGGAGGGTGGGTAGCCGAATGATTAAGGCGGTTTTCGGCTGATCTTCTTGTGAGCCTGCGGTGGGAGATCATAATGATGAGGTGAAGATGGAGCATATGATTCCCAACTACAATCATTGTCATCCTCAGAAAAATCATGATGGATAATAGATGAAGTGTTTGAGTCAGATGAAAGATATCCATCATCAGAGTTATCCTCAGAGGGAGTAGTATTTGAAAGTGGACATACTCCAAGTCTGCATATCTCTTTGTTTCTTTAATTGTTTCCTCAGAGTTCGTTCCTTCTTGGGGTCAATCAATTTGTCCTCAGATGATAGCTCAGAAGCACCGGTATCAGTCAGCTCATACGAAAGAATTCCAGTGTACTTGAAGAGGGCAGGAGCATCAGCTTTGGATGAGTAGTAGTTAGGAACGGGAGTTGTCCAATGAGAATTGAATTTTGGATCCTTACGAAGATATGGCTTTAGGGCTGCCGAACAGACTTCACTCATGTAGACTACCTTTTCCGGACCTGATGAGGGACCATCAGACGATACCTCTTCCGGAAGGTCAAAGGTGACTCTCTTTTTATTTCGTCGTGAAGGTGTCGGTTCACTTGAGTATCCAGATGAATAGCCATTTGAATTTTCCTTGGTCGGTGCTCGATCTGCGTGCTTGTTCTTAGTCTCCCGAATGTTTGAGCATTCTCGATTTGGGATGATTTGGTCAAGATATTCAGCGAATGTTGCTCCAGGATGTGACCATGCATATGTCTCAGGATCATAGTAGAAAGATTTGTCTATTTTGAGATCCGCGGAATTGAAATACTGGGGAGAGTCTCTGCATGTTCTTTCTCAATTGATTCGATGTTGGCGCAATCCTGTGTCGAGTTGATGTAATCCACGTAGTCAGAGTAGGTCGACCCAGGGTGTGCCCATGCATAAGTTTCCGGATCATATGATTCATATACATGATTCTCCCTGGTGAGAGCGGCTGAGAATGGAGCAGGGGGGAGATTTTCTAAACCAATAGTCTCATCAACAACCGCTATCTCAGGTGTGGCTGCGGGGTAGGGCTCTTCTACCGCTTCAAGGTTACGGTTGTCGGGGACTTCGTGGGTTGCCTCAGGAGATCGTGGTTCCTCAAAGACATGGTCCGATCTAAGTGCTTCCAATGCTGTGAAATTGATTTCCCGAGTCTCACAATCAATACTTGCCTTGGCCAATGCCAGGAACGGCTTTCCGAGAATGATTGGAGACTGGGTGAATTCTCCTTGATGCTCAATATCGATGATCGTGAATTCTACTTGGAGTGGAGCACCTTGGAATTTAATGATGACAGAAATAATTCCTCTCGGCCGTTTTATCGATCGGTCCGCTAATTGAACAATCTCTTGTATCTTTCGAATCGGTCTGAGTTTGAGTTCATGGAATACAGAGGTCGGGAGGATATTAATTGGTGAATCGTCATCAATCCGAGCATGGGTGAAAATTATGTCTTGAGTACACATTCAAATCTGGGCAACCGCTTCACTATGCGGCTCTTGGTTTTTCTCCTCAACACCAAGGAGGAGGCCATTGACAATATATGTCTCTCGGTCTTTGTTCTAATCCTGCCCGATTTCTTCATCCTTAATTTGTCCAATACAAATCCTTTAAGATCGGGGAAGTGTTCAATGGCCTGTAGAAAGGGAAGTTCAAAAATCAATTTCTTTCCTATTGCTTCCCGTACAGTTGGATCCAAATTCCTCAGATCGTCTCCAGTCTCAATTTTTATGAAATTTTCTAAATTTTCAATTTTTTTGTGGTTTTCAAATATTTCCATTTTTTGGTATTTTCTGGGTGGTGTGGGGTTGTGGGGTGTTCTTCATATGGGCTCTGGAGTTTAGGGTGATGGTCAGAATTGTCCATAGGTCCCTGAATATCCTCAAAATTTTCAATTTCAGATCCAATCATTTCCTCATCCATTTTTATAGCCGAGCTACCAGAGATTAATCGATCGGCAAGTTCTTGAAATTTATAACTCCATTAAATCAAATTTCTTATTCATCCTCAAAATATTCTCCAAAATCTCTTCTTGGCCAAATATGGGAGCAGTTGGGGTATGCTTTTGTAATTCAATGTCCTCTTCCATTTTTCTATATGTACTAGGAGAGGGATCTCTGGAAATATCTGATGTACGATCATCATTTTCTGAAAGTATCTCCTCAATAATCATGGAAGGTGGCTGCTCATATGGTGTAGGTAAGCGGAGTTGGTCCAAGGGGAGTTGTGATCTTATGTGGTCGGCCCAATCCTCTGTATGAGTGAAGAGGGGGTTATTATGTTCAATCCAAGGTAATGATTTTTCTTTTGGTGTTCGAGATTGATGGAAGAGGTGAAGAAGTGTCCAATTCGATCATGTGATTATCTTCTCCCATGAATGATGGATTGACATTTATCGAATATGAGGGGTGAATTGTATGATCAATGTAAAGAGGAATAAATGAAGAAGTAGAGCCCTCAATCATTTCTTGGTTTGTCTGCTCTGAATACAAAAGGGTTGTCACTCATGAAATAGGTCAGATTAGCAGAAGGAGATGGATTTATTGGTGGTTGAGGGGGAGGTGTTTTGTGTCTAACCGATACGAATTCATTTTCATAGTATAGCTCTGATGGATTCTTGGATAAACGTTCGGTTATTTTTGAAAGAGCGGAAAGGAATGAGGGGTTGGGTCTGCAAGAATTATTGGACAAGAATTCCATGGTGAATTTTAAATCAAGAGAGGCGAGAGATGATTGCACGGGATAGTCAAGAGAAATCAAATGTACGGCTATTGATCTTGAAATCGGTTCACGCACACCAATGCAAACACAATTCAAACCCTGGTTTCACCAACGCACACAATGAAGCCGTAAGAGTTCGGCTATTATCTTTTCAATTTTAGTTGGTGATAAATCAATCTTGGCAAAAATTTAGTGAGCTGAGATTTCGGATTTGGGCTCTAGCCTTAAGTGTCGTCTCTCGCTCACTCAGAAAAATAGAAACATACAAGGTCGGGGTTGCTCTCCCGCAGAAATTCTTGATTTTATGGATTATTTTGATCGGCTATATTTAGCAGTCCCAATTTTAATGAGGTGATCACTGAAAAATTTAGATGAGCACAAATACACGTCTACCGTCCAGTCCCAATTTCCTTTAGATTTATGTGATAAAACAAGGGGGAGAAAGTCGGGAAAAGCCGATGCACGCGGAAAACTATGATGAATGCTCAGTTAGAAGACTTACAGTGCCTCCTCGCAATCTCCATGTGGGATGCTAGACAGAATTTTAGAAATTATTCTATATGCGTGCAAGCCGATAAAAACCGCACCTATGCAGAAAGTTCTATTAGCGGGAAGAATTGAGTTAAATTTTTGGCTAAGTTGAACGATCTAAGGTGTGTCTTGATTAAAGTGAAGTGTGGCTTAAGATCCTACGAGCGCAATCGAAAAATAAAAATGCTCTAAGAGCCGTATGTGCAGGTCTATCCTAATCGCCACTCAAGTCGGGCCCCACCCTCTCCAGAGAGTGAAACAGGCCACGACACACCACAAATAAAGTTCAATGTCTTTGTACACACGCGAGAGTCCAAACGGACACCGCTATAAATGAGCAGAAAATAAAAATGCAGAAATTAAAAACCTAGACTCTACTCTCTCTCACGACTCGACTCGATCTTAATTTAATTGCGGTTTCTTCGGTTGTCGGTGAAGATGCGTCGGTTTCTTGAAAACCGCTCCACGTGCGCCGGGTACCTCACAAGAAAAATAAGAGAGATGGGTGTAAGAGAGTGACTCAGAAAATAAAATGCTGAAAAATAAATACAAGAAATAAAATGGGATTTATAGTGAAAAATTCGGGGGTCAGATTACCCGAATTCGGAAAACCGAACAAAAATTTTCAAAACAAAAAACTAAGCCGTTTGCCTCCCCGGCAACGGCGCCATCTGACGGGTCCGCAAAAGTCGCGTTAAGAAGTTGTTTTTAACGTTAGTTCGTGAAAATAATTAGAGTCGTTCGTTGTAGGCGGCGATCGGAAACAGTCAAGAAATAACCACAAATTTTAATTAAATTTAATCAAGTGGTTTTTATGTTTATTTTACTTGGGCAAGTCCCAAGGTCGATCACAAGGAGGCAAAGGAATAACCTAGAGTTGTGTCTATCCAATTTTTAGTTCGGTTTTCAAGGCGGTCTTTTTTTGGAATTTTTCGTGCAATAAAGGGATGCAAAATGCAAATTCGGCCTATTTTAGGGACTAAAATGTAAATTTCAATCAAACGATGTCCGAAAAATACGAAACTTGGCCACAATATAAATGACGATGAAATGAGTGCACGGTAATTTTTTTGGAATTTTTAGATGCAATATGAATTTTTTATGATTTTATAAATGCAAACAGAATGATTTTCAATATTTAATATAATAAATATTAAACCTACTTATTTTCGAGAGATAAAATTATCTAAGATCTATCACTAAATGATGGATCTCAGAAAAATCCTAAATCTCAAAAATGTGGGGTCTAATACCTATTAAAAATTAAACAGTGAAATATGCAAAATGATTTTTTTGAGCAAAGTATGCATGTAAATGCAAAGATTTTTGGGCACAATGTTAATCAAAATAATCTCTACGATATTTGATTTTTGGGGAATTTTTAGAACAACGATTAATTAAATATGAATTCCCGAGCACAGATTGGGCAAAATATTCCAATTTTCACAAAATAATTATTTATTAATCAACCGTAAATCATGAAAGTATCCACAACATGTCAAAATGTAGAGCATTAAACAATGAACAAAGTGCTATATTTAAATAAATAAAATGATGCAATGTAGAGGTCTATAATGCACGAGAAACGCAGGGGTACAGATGCAAATAAAATAAACAAAGAATGAAAACGAATGAACTGCGGGGGCCTAATTGCAATTACCTATGAAACTGGGGGGCGAATATGCAATTTTCCCAAGGGGGCACGTGCTGCGCACGTGCCCCCTTGGACTGGAGGGCTGGAGCGTGAATAGGAAATCCCCCGGGGGTCTTCTCGTAATTTGCCCAAGGGGCACGTGCGTAGCACGTGACCCCCTGGGAAGGCTCTGTCGTTCCCCCACGACGCACGTGCCTCGCACGTGCGTGGGGGGCCTCGGGCTGGACCCGGCCGACGCTGCTGGCGGAGCGATCGAGGGGAGGCTGGGCTAGCGCGTCGGTGATGATGCGCCCGGCTGGCGGAGCTCCGGTGGTGCTGCGAATCGGCCAAGGCGGGAGGGAGATGGAGGCGACGTGGTGGCGGAGGCGGTATCGGAGATAGCCGGGGAATATGATGTGAAGCCGGAGATGTCGGAGGTCGGTGAAGAAGACGTTGGCTCGACGCCAAGGGGCGGAGCTGCAGCAGGTCGTCGGGGAAGGCGCTCCGAGTCTGCAACGAGGGTCGCGAGATCCTCGGATCTCGCCGCGATGGAGGAGGGCCCGGTCTGTCACCCCGGGCCCTTGCTTCTTCGTGCCAGCGGCGGATGGCTGTTGCGAAGGGGACGAGGGTCTTTAAATAGGGTAGAGGAAGGGGTCGGTGATGGAATTGTTAGGTGGTTGCGGGGATTTCGCGGAGGCGGTTGGTGGCCGGCGTTGGCGGTCAAAAGGGCGGAGGACTCGGGGGTTGTTTGAGGACGAAGATCAGGGCCGTTCGATCGGCCGCTGATCGAACGGCCTCTAGCACGCCACGTGGCGCGTAGTATAAAAAGGGTCGGATGGGGCGAGGCACGTGCGGAGCACGTGCCTGGGATGGCACGTGCGACGCACGTGCGACGTTTATTAATTTTTATTTTTTTTTTAAATTTTTTTTAATAAAAAACGAGATTTAAAAAGGCGAAAAATAGCTGACACGTGGCGGCCTCTGGGGCTGCCACGTGTTAGCTCCAGAAAAATCGAAAATAAAACCCTTTGTAAAATCAAAAAGAAATAACAAATGACCTCGGATTGAAAAAGTTTCTTCATGAAAAATGCTCGTCTCGACGAGATCTACAACTTTCATGAAGACATCAAAGCCAAATTCGGTCAAATGTGAAAAGTGAATTTTTGGGGTATCCTATGTATATAGAATACCTTGATTTTTGGGTTTTCTAATTTTTTTGTCATTTTTTAAACACGATAAAAATCCGGAAAAATATGGAAAAATAAAAGACATCTAAATCTAATTTTTTTGGATTTTTAGTGATAAAGAAAAAATATAGGTCAGAAAAGCCGCGAAAATATACAAAAGAGGCCCAAAACCCAACTTTCACATGCGAGCTCCGATTCACTTGAACTTGGTCTTGTTTTGAAGATAATTGAATGTATATTAGTTCAAAAGTGAGTAGGATCAAATCGGACATTGGATGCGGAAGATATGTGGCTTTTAGTCCGAAAATCCTGAAACTAGGGTTTGGGTTTTTGGTCCACTTAACAGGGTTAGTTATTTTTTTGTATTTTTTATTTATTCTTGTTAGTGATGTGTACACAGTGGAAGTGAGTTTGTGGTATGCGGTGTTAGCATGAAGGAGTTAAAAATAGGGGAAGTTAGGCTATTCACAGGTCACTTTTGGCTTGGATTTTTGGCTTCTTATTTTATGCAGAAATTAATGCTAAAATACAATTCTTATGAAGTCATGCCTGAATGCTAATTATGCGAAATAAATGCAGAAATGCAGTTGATTTTTAGGGACTTAAGCTTAATAAATGAGATTTAGAGTGATGAATACGAGATTCATCAGTACCCATCCTTCTCTTACATCATCTCCAGAAGCTCCATTGGAGAATTGCATATGCATCCGTCACTCCTCCACCTACCCTCTATTGGTGATCCGATCAAGGCTCCCTCACGTGCTCCGCACGCGTGATGGTGGGGGGTAATTACAACACTTCCCACGTAGATCCACCAAATTACAGAAGTGTCTAGTCTTCCAAATAGCATGTGAGGCGTACGCTCCTCCATTTGAAAATTATGCCCTGCACCCCTCCTTCTAGAACAACAAAGAGGCCTATGTCATGTGATTTGCACATGTTCTATGGGTAAATTGCATTGGCACCCTCTTAACTTCTTGGAATTACTGATATACCCCTGCCAGGAGTAATTTACATAGGAAGACCAACGACTATGCATTGTGACTAGAAGGCCCCTCTACAAGGGTATATTCCATACATAGGAAGACATACGGCTCTGCATTATGACTAGAAGGCCCCTCTACAAGGGTATATTTGGAATATAAGTTATTATTTTAATTACATTTATGCCCCTAAACATTCATTTGATCATATCTTGAGCATCTTTTTATCAGATTTTGACGTTCATGATGTCATTTTGAAGCTTATTTGATCTTCTATCATACTGAACACTGAGATTTTATTTCGTAGATATTATTTGATAGTTAATAATTGAAGTCGTATTTGGTTTGATTCCGAGCACTTGTAGTTTAATTCATTGATTATCTTGCTCAACAACTCATGCCATAGTTTTGGGATATTTATTTAGGAAATTAATCTAATATTAATCAATAAGTTATCTCAGAGATTGATTGAAGGGAGGTTATTTGGAATAATTTTTTAGGCTTACAACTCCATATTTATCATCATTTTGTATGATCCTATTACATCATATTGAATCATTTAAAAATCAACAAAAATAATGCATTTACTTATTTCTCACAACATAGCATGCTGGTATTTTCTTGCATTAAAATTATTTTGTGAAATTCATGCATCATATTTATTTACGTAATTAATTACATCTTTTTAATTTAAAATCCATAAAAAGAAAAAAGAAAAATGACAAAAATAACAAAATATACTTCTCTTATGAAAACGTAAGGTCTGGATCATTTAGGAATTTAGCTAAGGAGCCAGTTGTCTTCCTGAGTTCGACCTTGGACTTCTCAAGTAAAAATAAATTAACTGCTCGCTTTAATTAGATAATTAATTAGTGATCATTTTGATTAATCATGAATTGCCTGCCTACAATGAAATTCAACATGAATTTCATGTAATTAGCAAGGGCTTTTTAGGGCTCTTCACTAAGCCTCAGCTCCAACCTCACTCAAATCATGTGTGACACACGAACTCTTGGAAAAAATTTTAGTAATTCCCAAATATTTATGAATATTGCATATAAGTCTCCCCCACCTCTAAAAAATTACAAAATAACACATACAGTTTCTTGTATTTGCATTAATCCTATTAAACTTGTCTGTAATAAAAATAAATAAGTTTTCTTGCATATGTACCCATGCCTTATATTGATAATATCTTGGGATCCATAATCTATTTTTTAATAAACTCGGTGTCATTGGAAAGCATGTTTCTTCCTCTTTATTATTTAAATAGCATTTTTTATCTATATATTATGCATTAACATTTGGAGTATTCATTTGTTCTATTCAGCCTTCTTATTGAATAAAATAAATTACTCATAGGTTGAATTGGCTTTGGTTGATAATTTATTAACACTAAGTTATCATTAATAAATTTAAATAAAATAACAAGTATTCTATTACTTAATTAGGAGCATATTTTGGTGGTATATGTCTCTGTGTGTTCATTGTATGATTGTTTGTCACTTTAGATAAATGCATAAAAATGACTTGAAAAGAATTGTGTTGATTTTTGTGTATATTTGCATTGTTCTTAACTTAAGACCTTTTAATCACTAAAATAATTAATTAGCACTTAAGTTTAATTAAATAGTTGTTTGCATCCCTATGTTCAACCTTGGACTTCCTAGGTTATAAATTAAAAACCGAGTCCTCTTCTCATAGATATTTAATTAGGTGTCGTTGATTGCAAATTGGCTCGTGCTACAACAAGTGCATGTTATATTAGTCGATTTGTCATTCTTCAACCACTGTTGTGTATTCTTTAGTGCTCTTAAATAAATACTTGTAATTAGTTTTTAAGGATGATTGTAAGTGTGAATGACATCGTACTGAGGGGATGACAAGGGATTCATGACACATATGAATTAACAAAAGTACATGGACTATTAAACTGGCAAATATCCAAATTTTTCAGTGTGTTCTTTAGGCAATTTTGTCTCCTCAAGGAAATACACGATTAACCATCTAAAAAGTACACAGTTTGCTATAGCAAATAGCCAAATACATGCATTGATCAAAATATTTATTATGTTGAGAAATCCAATATTATTCATGTTAGGCATCATTAGCATTATAAGAAATACTTTAGGTTGGAGTTATTGACCCAACAGTAGGGTGTAAATGTTTGTGCAAGGTTCACTCTTAAGTTTGTAACCCCGACCAAGATATACAAAAATTGTGATGTAAATTAAAAAAACCCTACAAGATATACAAATGTCATTATGTGTACGAAGAGAAAATAAAAGAGAGATGGGATCAAAAGGAAGACCTCAAGAGATCAAAAATGGTAGCAACAACCGAAGTTAATGGTGGTGGCGGATAGAGTTGATGGCCACGTTGCAATATTGATAAGAGGTGATAATGGTGAGACTGCACTACTCAGGATTTGAGATGATGGTGGTGAGGATCGTATTGGACATGAGACCCCACGGCGAGCCATTATGCAATAAATGTTATTGCGAATATCATTCCCTGATCTGAAATGAAGAATAACTAATTTGCATAATAGGTCCCTTAGTACAATTAAGGTTATGTACCATGGCCATCTTAATGATCATACAGTTGTTGATTCAATTGTTGAATCATAGAAGCTGGTGCTTGGATGAATATCTAAAGAGTTAGATTGAGTATTCATCAAGCACCATAAAATGATTATTAAGAGAGGAACTCAAGCCTGGGAAGGAGATGGCAATCTTTTCTCTAAAGGATGATATCTGACCAACCTCTTCATGCATGTCCTCTACATAAAATAGAGATTTGGAGGTGTTAGATAAGTTAGGTCAAAGAGTTGACTTAATGAGATCGATATAACCAAAGTCCTATATGTTGTCACGATATAGGCACTCATCCTCTGACTAGAGACAGATGTATTACTGTATGTCTAAGTATGTACATTTCGCAGACCAATAGGCTGATGACCTAACCAAGGTCTATACATCGGCATGTTGTTGTGCATGAAAGGGCATATAAGTAATGTGATCTCTCAAAGCGATCATACAGGTTCATTTACTGAATCAGAAGACAAGAGTTCACTTATGAGATATTTAGAAGAACCATATTTCGTGTACGATCATATCGCTTTGGAAGCTTGACTAAATTTGTAGGTTTGATATATGTTTTTGGAAAGTATATGATCATAACTTGGGTATGATATATGCTTTTGGAAAGTATATGATCGATACTGACTCCCAATGATCAATTGAGAAACTTAATGATAAAAATCCTGAAGAAGACAATCTAAATAGATCTTAAACTTCGAGTTTAATCTGGGTCTTCTATTATGCAGGATGTACATGTATTAGGAATACTTGAGGGCGATGTAATCATAAATGATTGTATAACCATGACGCTTCCATTCCTAGGGAGTGATGAAACGAGTCTATATTTCGTGAATACTCTCAGTAGAGAAGTAACATGATCTTGATCCAAATGTTGGACATTGATCTGAATGTGATTCAGATACAATGAGAAGATTAGATTTGTGGTCTTGATTTATCAAGCATCTATGAGAGATCCGCAAGATCTGGATTTGAGATATGATCTCAATATCCAAGTCACTATATGTGGAACAATACAATTGCCCTGTCCTTATCTCCAAGTATCCGTGGAGAAAGCGCATTATCCTTGAAAGAGTTCATGGATAATTTCATTGTTGATATTATATATCTGAGCATTAAGAAAATTGATAATTAAATGTGATTTGATTATCATGAATAATATGAATTTGATTCATATTATAAGGAGAGTTATCTGAGATAATTAAATGTGATGTAGGTATTAAAGATGAGAATAATGTGAATGTGATTCATATTATTTGGGCACATGAGAATAGAGATCCAAGATGATTAAATGTGATTATTATCATGGATATGAATAATGTGGATAACACTATCCATATTATTCAGATATATTATAAATATGGTTTATAATATATATAAGAGAGAGCCTATTGTAATTTATATTTGTTGATTGGTTATTAATGTGAATTGGATTCTCATTGAATGATTAATTGAAAGTATAATTACATTTGTTTCTGGTTGTGAATGTGATTCACATAACTCAAATGGCATGATTGCAATATTCATAAGATAATTATAAATTATTTTTGTGAAATTATTTACAACAAGTGTTGTTGTAAATCTTGGATATATCATGAGATAATGAGATCTCATGAGATGATTGAGTGGTCGTCCCCCCTTTTTTGGGGGATGAGGTTAGTCTCATTATCTCAAGACTAGTCAAATGATTTGAATTTGAAATTAATTATACTGATTTATCAATATAAATCAATTTAAATTAAATCAACTGTTGTTGTCTTTTTTACAACAACATCATGGCCATTAAAAGAAACACAAATCAATTTCACCCATTGATTTGTAATGTCCATGGATTGGGATCCATGGACTCCCACAACCCTATATAAGAAGAGGCACCCCTTGCTCTTCAAGTTACATCATCAACAATCTCTCTCTCTCTCTCTCATTCTCTACATGCCATCTATCTCTCTATTCCTTGGGTGGCCATCCTCTCTATACTAGAGAGGAAGTCGCCATCACTACAACATCGTCGTTATAATGCTAGACTGCTTATCATGGATCTCTGTCTCCTTTAGTGTGCTTTGCTCGTGAAGAAGACATCAGATCTTGTGTGAAGAGATTAGGAGATTCGTCGCTTGGATCATCAACATAGATTGTGAGGAGCACACGTCTCATCAATACGCTCGCAAGCATCTTCTCTGTCAGATCGAACTTGAGACAGGAGGTCTCTTCGTTTAGAGACTCAATCGCAACCACACTTAAAGAGGTAACCTTAATACCTAATTGTTGTTTAGATGAAATGATCCACGAAGTGTTCTTGGATCACATGGTTTCATCACATTAGTTTTTTTTAAATTCTGCTGCCTCGAGCTACTAGTACGACTAGTCGCTCCCGATCGCATACGATGCGACCCTCATGCTTCTGTGATACGCTTAAGTATTTTTCCCATATCCTTATTGAAGGTAATCAGAGGAGATATCGGCACCTTTGAAGCTTTAGCATGAGTAGAGAAATTAGGGTGTCGAGACTCGAGGGTTAAGGATTTCATATTTGAGATGAGGGTACGAGGGGTTCAATAACAAATGTATAATTTATTTTTTAAAATTTGTGTGGATATTAAACCATCAAATAAGTTCGACTTGAGCCAAACCATTGAACTACTTCAGATCAGTGGTCGAACCTTTTTAAAATTTTTCATAGAACTGCTTGAGATGATCAGCTCGGAGCTGGTTCCAGCCAATCTGATCCAATTTTTTGCACCTTAATTCTCTCTCATTCCCCTTCTCTCGAGCAAAAATTCCCAACACCTCCTAACATTTTAAGTCATGCATACCCTGTGGCATACACATGTTGTCCCCCCCCCCCATAAATTGTGCCCATACACATGAAGAGTTATGCTTGAACCTCGCATTCTTGGTCGTTATATCTTGACCAATCCAATGGCTATGGGATCATTCTTCCTCAAAGACTCCTTGCGTCCTTTGTAGATGAAACCATCGTCGTGTGTCTGGTTATCTCCATTAATGGTTATACCGTCCTTCTCCATTCTCTTTTGCAATGCCTATGTAGGCCTCTTACCTCTTGATCTCTCCCTCTAATCACTTGGACCACCATCCAACTACATAAGTAGGAGGGATAGAAGGCAACCAAGAGGAACCCACCTTGGGCTACTTCCACTCATTGTGAAATAACAACAATTGTTTTCTCCACCACCACTCCACTCCTACTCTTATTAAAGCTCTGGTGCCACGAGTCCATCAAAGGTTCTGACCTCGAGCCTTATTTTGCATCGTTACAATGGTAGAGAATAATCCATATGTGGGCCTGCTTTGTCACCCGGTGATCCTCTTGCTTCGTTACCTCCTTCCATCGACGTAGGTGATAACAACATCACCCGCTAACCACTAGCACCACATTGGCCTTGGACCAAGGATCTACTTTATTTTTAATTGTGGACTCAAAAGTAATTTCAATAAGCTTTATCATGTTCTCCACATTTTTCTTTTTTATTTTTATTTCATGCAAAATTTGCATTTTTTTTCTCAAATTATTTTTACTACACTATAGATATGGATGAAAATAAATGTGGGTATATTCGTATCCGATCCGGTATCGAATTTATTTTATGCATATTCTGACATTCGTATTCGTATTCGTTTTAAAATGGATTCGGATATGGATATCACTTTGACATTCACTAATATTCGTATTTGTACTCGTATATTCATTTTCGTACATAAGTATAATAATATATTTATTTATAACCATGTGTAACGACATTTTAAGATTGCATTCACATTATTTATATAATTGTTGTGAAATTATTATATCTGGTATATCTATTTTTTATGTGTAAACAATCCTAAACATGTATATTTTAGTTAATCTATTAAATATTTATGTTATTAGTTGTATCCGATTTGTATTCATTTTACATTTGTATTCATTTTTAAGGATATGGTAACACATTTTTCACATTCACCAATATTCATACTAACATTCATATTCATATTTTAAAATGGATAAGGATATGATTATACATATATTTGTATTCCTATCCAACAGTTTTCATCCCTAACTATAGACCATTGACGACTTGGTTGTAGTTTTAAAAGCTTCACTTATGTTCTCAAAAAATATAAAAATAAGAAATTTCATTTTTGTAAAAGTGCTTTACTTTACAAAATTTCTTCCTTAGGATTTTGTTTTATTTCCATTCAGGCCACGAGTTTCATAAAAATTACAAGCATGACCCTGCATTTTTGAAATATCACCAAAAATAGCAAAAAATATAACAAATTCCCATGAAATTTAGTTATAATCATGAAAATATAATATCATGATATTCATTTCACCACATTTCAAGGTCCAAAGATTTAAAAAGAAAAAAAATAGGTCTTTGATCAGATCCAATAAAATCACCTCTGAAAATAAAATAAAAATTCGTGCAAAATGTCAGAGTCCATGTAGAACGATCATTTAGTTATCCTTTATTTGATATCTCTTGACTTGTATTTATAAAAATGTGATTTAAAATTACCTCAATTTTTATGTGTGTTGGCAATGACACCTGAATAAACTTTTTAAAACACCGAAATCACTTTTTCACTATGTCATATAGGTTGCATGCCTCCTTCGGTCTAAATAGGTATTTGTGTTTAATGTGAGGGTTACTCTACCTAAAATAACGAGTCTAATTACATTTTTTATTGATGTCAATATGAGTAGTGGTTATCATGGATTATCCTTTGTTTATAATGTCATGTTGTTGTATCGGATAACCATCAATAAATCAAAAGAAACAAAATATACATATTCAATTAATTAATTGTGACCAATTGTTTATTTTACTTGAGCAAGTCCCAAGGTTGAATCAAGGAGATAAAAAACATATTTAGTCTCATTTTAGAAAATTAGTAATTAGGTTTTCAAAATTATTGTGTGTGTATTTTTTATCTTGTAAGTTATTATTATCATTTTCTGAAAATATAGTTAATCAATAAAATGAAATGAATGTTGAAATACAATTTTTATGAATGAATTGAGGGAAATGTGATAGTCTTCTGCAAAAATTAGTTTAATATCCAATTAAGCTCTAAAAATTTAAGTCACTATTTTTTCCTTTAAAAGAATTTATAAGGACTATATAAAATATATTTGCTGATTATTTCTTATGCAAAATGAACTAAATATGATGTGCATGTAAATGTAATGATTTATGAATTTTTGGAGTTAATATGAATCAATTAGATATAAAATTGTAAATATCCTTGATTTAGTGTATTTTAATTTTTGAAACATATTGAAGCATTTCGGTAAATCCTCAAAAAATCATAGATATTTTATCATTCAACACGACATCCCATACAATTTTAATTTTTAGAAAAATATTGCAACATAGTCCAATTAGAAGTCAATTATGGAAAATAAGGATTGATCTATTTAATGCCAAAAGTTTTTTTTGTTGAGTCTTATTCAAAATGGTTATTTTTACATAATTTTCAATGCTAAAAATAAATTCATAATATATAAAGAACTAAAAACTTAATGCTTCATATGAAAATTCATCAACAATCCATTTATATATAACCTAGGCCCACAAAAGTTCAATGAAAGAGTATTCTAAGATTACACAATGGTTCAAAATCAAAATTATCCGACAAATAGGTTGCAAGATATAGATGATTATGTCTGGAGTTATCTTTGCAAATAAAAGGTTCAATACTTAGTTTTAGGTCTGCTTTATAATTATCAGAACATGGACTTATATGCATTTACCCACATTACGGGACTAATCTGTAGATGCAGAAATGATGGAGGGATCCTCTGCAAAAAGCCCAAGTTACACGATTTAAACCACAAGACATACATGCTTATTCAGATCCGTAGGTCGTTCTTCTCCTTCTGATTTGAGGGCTCAAAACTTGCCTTATATGGGCTCTAGAGTCTAAAGGCATTGATGGCTCCTTATCGTATTATTGAGATCAAGGTAGTTTATGGTCACTAGATGGTATGCTACTGCTGATCGAACGATGTAGAGATATGATAGACTTGATGACTCATATGGTAGCTGTAACACCCCCAACTCTTAAGGTACGGGAATGCAATATCGGTATTGCACACCTGTGTGGTTCAGTGGCCACACAATGAAGTTTTGGAAAACTTCACATTGGCTTACGGACAACTAAGGATGGGGTTTACTGCACAAAGGTCGAAGACTACATGTCCTCAACACAAGTGTTCAGCGACATGTGATAGAGCAGAGCTGCAACATCCTACAAAGGAGCATGGGTCCCATTGATGACATGGCATGATGGCATGGCATGTTGATGATACAGATGACATGGCATGCTGACGGAGTAGGCGACATGGTGTCGATTGCAAAAAATGAATGGATTACACGGAAGATGAAGAGCCAAGGCATGTGAAGAGTCATCTCGGAAGATAAAGGGTCTTCGCAAAAGATGAAGAGTCCTTGCATTCATTGTATATGTAATAATGGTGTCCCTTCGTATACCCATGACTTATGTGTATAAGGAGGGGTAGAGCTCATCTATAAACAACACAATCAGAGAGAGTCTCTCGCTAATACAAATAGGTTTAGTGTCATTGCTCTTTTGTCCTTGTACTTGAGTGCTTGTGTTTGAGTATTCTAGCGGCGTTGTTACTCAATATGCTGGTGTACGTCCACATGCAAAGGGAAAGGTTGGTTAGCTTGTGAGAAGCTAACATCACACAAGTTAGTCTCAAAATCAGTGTTGAGATTTTATCCTTGTGATAACTGGTATCAAAGTGATAAATGGCGTCCAACATCAAAGATCGCAATACTTCCTTGGAGGGAGTCGTGATAGAGATCCAGTCATAACTGGGTACTCATGCCCAATGCTTATATTGTCTGAAGGATGATGCATGCATGGGATAGTCATGCATCATCAGCGAGAATCCATGATCGATTGATGTAGTGAAAGCACTCGGGGAGACGCTAGAGGAGCTCGAGTCCCTGATGCAAGAGCTACACGAGGAACTCTCCATTGTTATGAAGGCGATCGCAAATGGGGGTGGATCCAATGACACTGGAAGGTCAAAGGTCCCATATCCCAAGTCATGTTTAGGTACGTGGTGTGCCAAAGACTTGTAGAATTAGTTGTGGGATATGGAGGTATATTTTAAAGCTGTCAAGACTCCTGAGGCGGAGAAGGTATCCTTGACAGCGATGTACCTGTCCGATCATGCAAAGATATGGTGGAGGAGCCATGCATCCGAAGGAAGACTAGACATTTCGTCTTGAGATGAGTTGGTGAAGGAACTGAAGGAGCAGTTCCTAGCCACCAACACTTCTTGGGTAACAAGGGAGGCACTCTGATAGTTGAAGTAGATGGGAACCGTACAGGAGTACGTACGACAGTTATCGTCACTATTATTGGATATCAAAGGTATGTCTGAAGGAAAGAAACTTTTCAATTTCATGGTGGTTCTCCAAAATTGGGCTCAGGCAAAGTTTAGGAAGGACCTCCAGATGGCCATCGTTGTTGCGGATGCGTTGGTGGACTACAAAATCCAACTCACCATTGAAAAGGAGGAGTTTGAGAAGGCAAAGAGCAAGCCCAAATAGAAAAGCAAGGGTAAGTTCAAGAAGTCCAGCAAGACTGAAACGTCAAGAGAGGGAGCAAAATCCTCCAAAAAGGTCGAGCAACGTAAGGGGAAGAGTTGCTTCATCTGCGATGGGTCATATCGGGCACGAGAGTGCCCGAAGTGAGAGAAGCTAAAATCCATGACAATGGAGGAGAACTCGAACGAAGAGGCGCATGATGAACCTCAAGTTACCGCACAATGTTCTCTTGTTTCCGTTGAAGTCAGGTAAACAGGAGAAAATGGAGGTGAAGCATGAAGATCCAAAGCTGGTGTATCTCGATGTCGTGGCACAAAAAGACTCTTTCAGCCATGATAGACACTAGAGTGACATACAATTTTCTCTCCATCAAAGAATTCGGGAGCTTGGGAGTTTTCTTGGAGAATAGGCAGTACCACGTGATGCTTCCAACTCCAAGTCGTTGCAGATCAAAGGTATGACAAACTACACTAATCAGTTGTGTGAATGGTGGGGAAAGGTACTCTTTCTCAAGGTACCTCTCGATGACTTCCAAGTCATTTTGGAGTCGAGTTCTTAAAGAAGGAAAAGGCATCTATGACTCCTTATCTGGGAGGAGTCTTTTTCACGACTGCAGATAGCCCTTGCTTCATCAGGGATATCAAGAAGAAAGGACATATTGGAGACATGTCCGCGATGCAAGTCTGCAATGAGATGAATAAAGGGGAGACAGCGTACTTGGACACAGTACATGTCGAAGAAAATGGCAAGGACTACAATCATGTCCCAAGAAATACAGAAGATGCTAGGAAAGTTCAAGGATGTGATGCCAAAGAAGCTGTCCAAGGAGCTTCCACCGAAGCGAGACACGGATCACGCCATCAAGATATTGCCATGTATGGTGCCCCCTGCACTTACACCATACAAGATGCCCCCTACACATCTAGAGGAGTTGTGGAGACAACTCAAACATCTAGTGGATGCTTGTTTGATGTGTTCAAGCAAGGCCCCATATGGAGCACCAGTGTTGTTCCAGACGAAAGATGGGAGATTACATATATGTGTGAACTACTTCACACTGAACAAGGTGATGGTGAAGAACAAGTACCACATCCCCAATGTTGAAGACATGTTCGATCGCTTGGTCTCAGGTCAGGATAGTACTAGATCTGTACCAAGGAGGGATATGAGTTGAAGACTACGTGTGTTACGTGTTATGGTTCTTTTTAATTCCTTGTAATGTCGTTTGGGTTAACGAATGCCATGGCTACTTTTTGTACTATGATGAATGATGTCTTCCATGAGTATATTGACTCCTTTGTTGTAGTGTAATTGGATGACATAGTGGTGTACAACAGGACCTTGGAGGAGCATGTCAAGCATCTTTGGATGGTGCTTGAGAAGTTGAGGCGGAATCAGTTGTACTTGAAATCAGAGAAATGCACCTTTGGTCAGGAGACCATATCCTTCCTCGAGCATATCGCAGGCGGAGGCACGATACCGATACGCATGGAACCCAGGAAGACTCAGGAAATTGAAGAGAGGCAGTCCCCAGAAAGGCGATAAATCTACGATCCTTCCTCAAACTGGTGAACTACTACAGGAAGTTCATTAAGGGATACTCCAAGAAGGTGGCACCCCTGACGGACCTGCTTCGGAAGGATCGAGCTTGGAGATGGGTGTGTGAATGCCAGGAGGCATTCTAAAAGCTAAAGAGGGAGGTGGTGGAAGAACAAATTATGCAACTTCCAAACTTTGAGAAGTCATTTGAAGTCCACATTGACGCATCAGACTATGCACTTGGAGGTTTACTAGTGCAAGATGGGCACCTCATGGCATACGAGAGCCGCAAACTGAATCCAGCAGAGAGGAGATACTCTGTACATGAGAATGAGATGACTGCAGTGGTCCATTGTCTGAGTACATGGCACCACTACCTCCTCGGATCAAAGTACGTGGTGTAGAAGGACAACATCACAACAAGATGCTTTGCCGCATAGAAGAAGTTGACTCCCAAGTAGGCGTGATGGTAAGACTTTCTTGCCGAATTCGACTTCGAGCTTCACTACAGACATGTGCGTACCAACCAGGGAGCATACACTCTCTCGAGGAAGAGCGAACCAGAAGAGCCGAAGGTCATGGTGATTGCATCGATCACCCATGTGTATGGAGACATGCTTGAGCGTATACAAGAGCAGACGCAAGAGAAGCCGATTACTTCACGCTTGGTGGATCGCATGAATGATGGAAAAGTCTGGAGATTCTGGATAGAGGAAGGCATCCTCTACACAAAGGGCAGGATGCCCTATGTCCCCTCAAGCGACAACTTGAGGAAGATGTTGTCGAAAAAGGCACATAACCCACATTGGGATGGTCATTTAGGGGTGGAGCACATGCTAATGCTCCTCTCCTCAAGCTACTTCTGGCCAAAGATGGAGGAAGACATGGAAGGCTATGTGCACACTTGTCTTGTATGCCATAAAGATGAGAGAAAGGAAGAAGACACCAGGATTGTTGAAGCCCCTGCCCATTCCTTCGCATTTGTGGGAGAGCATCTCCATGGACTTCATCATTGGATTCCTTAAGGTGGATGGGAATAATATGGTGATGATGGTAGGTGATCGCTTCTCCAAATACATGATCTTCATACCAACACCCCAAGAGTGAACAACAGAGACCACGATGAAGCTATTCTTGCAGAACGTGGTGAAACACTACGACGTACCATTGGACATCGTGAATAACCGTGATGCTCAGTTCACATGTTGATTATGGATGATCTTATTTGAGATGTTGGGATCCGATCTCAAATTCTCTACCAGCAACCACCCACAGATGGATGGACAAACAGAGTGGATCAATGACTTGCTGGGAATAGTACCTTAGACATTATGTGGTGACCAATCAACAAAATTAGGTGAGCTTACTGGATACTGCCCAATTCTGCTACAACATGCAGCAAACCTCCACCACAGGCCAAAGTTCGTTCGAGATTGTGATGGGCAGGCAACCCATGACACCGCAAAAGTGGCTAAGCATAATAGCCAAGGACAGTACCCCATCGCATATCGCTTTGTAATGGAGAGGCAGGAATCGTGGGAGGAAGCGAAGGATGCGTTAGTTCACGCTCAATACAGAACGAAGAAGGAGACTAACAAGAGCCATGGGCTGGTCAAGTTTCAGGTTGGGGAGAAGGTACTGCTGAAGCTTACGCACAGATTTGGAAGAAAATATTGAAGAAGATTGCGCACAAGGGCTCATTCTTCATTACAATGGACTCTTTGAGATAGTTTGACACATAGGAACGCTTGCTTATCTGCTACATATTCCATAGAGATTAAAGCTGCATGACGTGTTCCATGTCAGCTTCCTGAAGGAGTACCACGAGGATTAAGAAGATAACATTAGGAGGACATTGAAACGTGCCCCTCCTAATGTCTGAATTCATCATACAAAGGTAGCTGAGAAGATTCTTAACATACGTATGGAGGGCCAGAGCAAGAAGAACCCGATGATCTTCTTCCTTTTCAAATGGAAGGGACTCCTAGAGAAGGAGGCAAGCTGGGAACGTGATACAAACCTATGGCTCGAAGATATCATCAAGAATTTCTTAAAGATGCAAGATCAGTCGTGGATGCCAGATGGATCAGACGGAGAAAGGCATGTAACACACTCAACACCCGATGCACAAGAATAGCGTGCAATATCGGTATTGCACGCCTGTGTGGTTCGGTGACCACATAGTGAAGTTTTGGAGGACTCCACCTTATCTTATGGATGGCTAAGGATGTGGTTTATCGCATGAAGGATGAAGACCACATGTTCCACTTGACACAACACAAGTATTCGACGACACTTGACAGAGCAGAGCTGCAACATCCTATGAAGGAGTGTAGGGCCCACTGATGATGTGGCATGATGACATGACATGCTGATGAGGCAGACGCCATGGCATACTAATGAAGCGGGTGACATGGTGTCAGTTGCAGAAGACGAAGGGATTGCACAGAAGATGAAGAGCCAACGCATGCTAAGAGTCATCTCGGAAGATGGAAGGCCTCCACAGAATTCGAAGAGTCCTTTCATTCATTGTACATGTAATGATGGTGTCCCTTCATATACCCCCAACTTGTGTATATAAGGAGGGGTAAAGCGCTATTATAAACAACGCACTCATAGTGAGTCTCTTACTAATACAAAGAGGGTTTAATGTCATTGCTCTTGTGTCCTTGTTCTAGAGTGCTTGTATTTGAGTATTCTAGCGGCATGGTTACTCGGCATGCTGGTGTACTTCTACACACAAAGGGGAAGGTTGGTTAGCTTGCGAGAAACTAACGTCATACATGTTAGTCTTAAAATTGGTGTTGAGATTTTATCCCTGTGATAATAGACACTATCGATCCAATGGCTTAAGATGTTGGACACTGGAACGACACATATTGATTTTCTCTCTAATTCAAGGGTTGCTAAATGTCGTAGTTACACGAGCTCCTTCTTCGACTTCCTACAATCGATTGAGACTCTGATGAATCTGTGATTCATCACTCTAAAAGTTGAAAATAGAGCTTTGTTCCCGAGTAATTAGATGCATATTTCTACTTATATTGCATAATTAGCATTCATGCATACATTGACAATATCTGCATTTTAGCACTCATATTTGCATTAAATAAGAAGCCAATTCACTTGTAAATATTCACCATATTTCACCGATTTGTATATATTTTATACTAACTCCAAATCCAATAAAAACTCTATTGTGTATATATTACTAACACTAATTAAAGAAAAATATCAAAAAAATACTAACTTGCAAAATTGACCAATAAACCCTCAATCCAAGTTTGAAACTAGGAATCTTAAAATGCACATATCTCTCTCATACGACCTCCGAATTAGGTCTACTCACTTTTAAAGTAATATACATTCAAAGACCTTCGAAACAAGACCAATTTCATTAAAATCGGAGCTCGTATGCAAAACTTGGGTTTTGGGCCCCTTTTGTATATTGTACATATTGACCGTTTTGCTCTTCATTTCATCCTTTTATTTTCTTCATTATTAAAAATCCAGAAAAATAGATTAAATTGTAAATATTCTTCTCATATTTTCTCTATTTTTATTTCAATTTTCCTAATTTTGAAAAAATGATAAAAAAAATTACAAAAGGAAAAATGTAGTATTTTATACCTATAAGGTACCACCCAAAAATACACTTTGTACAGATGATTTCATTTGATTTTCGGTCCTTCAAAAAAGTTGTAGATCTTGTCGAGACGAGCAACTTTTGTGTTGACTACTTTTTGATTTAATCCCTTTTGTTATTTCTTTTGGAATTTTCTTCACATTTACTTTTTGAATTTTCTAGGTGCGGCATGTGGCAGCTCCTGTAGCCGCCACATGTAACCCCATTTTCTTTATTTTAGGATTTATTTTATTATTTTCGGATTTATTATTATTATTATTATTTTACTATTGCTATTTTAATTATTTTTAATAACCTACTATATTATTTTATTAATTTATTTATTAGCCTACTATATTATTTTATTGGTTTATTTATTTTATCCCCCTTTTACCACTTCTTTTCTTACTCCCCACTCAAAGTCACCACTAACTCCACCATCCCTCCATCTTATCCACCTCTTTTTTAACTTCCCCCTCCTCTTTATATTCTCCTCTCCCCCTTCATTCATCTCCATCCGCCATTTTCACAGTGAGGGAGAGGAGAGCTCCATTCCTTCTTTGGTAACAGCAAGGGAGAGAGTGCCAACAGTGAGCGACGATCCTACTCCTCTAGGCGAGATCCGGTAGCCCTCTGTCCACCGCCGCAGCCGCAAACCGCAGCTGCCTGAGCTCCGCTTTGCCAAGGCGTTTGAGCGACGATTGGAGCTCTATTCAGGAGCTCCCTCCCAGGCATCCATCCGACTCCATCTCCAACCGTTCCTCCGCCTTCGCCGTCGATGCAACCTCTGCCCCGACGACCTTTGGCCGTGTGTCGGCCAAACTAGCGATGGCCTCCGCGTAGCGCCCAGCTCCTCGACGCCGCAGCCACCTGCGGTCGAGCCCCCTAGTCAGCCGCGCCGCCCGACCGCTGAACCACGTGGCTGCCGCCGACCATCGCCCTCGACGCCCCTCTCTCCTCCACTCCAGACCCGCACGTCGCGCCAGCAGCTGCTCGCTCCAGAGCAGCTGATGAATACCCATTCATCACTCTTTATTCTTATATTTTAGCTACAAAAACCTTTGCAAATACATGTATATTCATGTAAATACAAATAATTATCAAAAGCATGCATTGTATAAAGTTTAATAATTAGCATGTTTTTGTGCAAAAATAAAAGAATAAAGAGACAAAATAAAAAGAGGGAAATATTTAGAATAAATATTGATCAACCTAATTCCAAGGGAGGGCATAACATGGCCTGACCGCGTAAAAGCCGAAGTAGAGGGAGATAGGCGCTCATGTGTGTAAATAAATCTATAAATAAAATAAATATATTTTCCTCTAAAAATAGAATAAAAGTGGGTTGTATATATGGTATATATTTGTAAACACTAAAATCAAAACAAAAATAGAAAAATTAAAAAGAAAACAAAAACATCCCTTGTACATATTCATCATGTACCTAGTCACCTTATCTATATTTATTTCACCTTGTAAATAAATAAAATAAAATCTCTAAAAATTCGTATATATTCCATATTTTAGGGTGTAAGCAAAGAAAATAAAAATCACAAAAATAAAATAAAAATAAAAATAAAAATAAATAAAAAATTAAAGCCACCTTGTATATATACCATACATGAATATAAATAAAACTATTTATTTCAACCATGTACATAATTGATAAAAATAAAATAAAAATACCATATTATTCCAAATTTTATCCTATAAATAAATAAAATATAAAATTGGGATAATTTATACAAAAATAAACAATTAAAAATTAAAAATTAAAAATACATATGTATATACATGTATATAATAATAATATTTTGTAAATACCTAAATTATATTTCAAAAAAATAAATAAAATTCACTAAAAATAGTTTGAAAATAAATAAACATTTTTCATGTTTAAAGTTTTCGAAAATAAGTCATTTATTATTTTTAAATGAATTTATAAACAATTAAAAAATGAAATATCTGATTGGTCCACGGGGGATTGTTGACCTCTGGTCAACTCTCCCCCGCGGACCATTCTCTTGCGGATCCAGGCAACCGACCAGATTTCTACACATTTTCCCCGCCTGATCCGACCTTCAAATCCTTAAACTCTGGGTCCTACTACTTCCTTGCAGATCCGAGATCAACGCCCGGAGGTTCGCGTCGGGGTCCGCGCTCCGATCGAGTCACCCGACTCCCATCTTCTCGGACCCCTAACCCTATTTAATCCGAGCTCCGCCGCATGATTCCAGTATCTTTGGCTCCTTCATTCTTCACCCAAAGACCTTCATCACATCGGCGAGAGTGACAGCTCGCTCCCCGTGGTGTTGCAGCGAGGAGGGAGTGAGAGACCATCGATCCGATGTCTTCGCGTCGCCGTGCTCTGCCTGAAGGAGGAGCTCGAGCCTCAGGCCACGACGACCCGCGAGGCAACGACCCAGAGCTAGCCCATCTCATCCACAATCGACTCGTCCACCCAGGTAGCCCTCGTTTCTTTTCATGTTCGTTAATTTCTAGTTTCGCCCAAATCTCGTCGTCGCTGTCCATCTTTGATTCCGGCCACATCCGACTTCGCATCGATCATCGGACATCACCATCACGTTCGCCTTCTTCCCGCGCACATTCTACGCCCCTCCATTCAACCCAGCTCGCACAGGAGCTGGGGTTTCGAGCTTCACCGTCTACACCTCACCGGAGCTCGACCGCCCCGCCTCACCGATCACCGTCACCCCCTCTCACAGGGTCGAGGCACTTTGCCCTCGACCCGCGAGTCTTCTGGTGCCCTTTTGCAGGTACAAAGAGGACTGTCTGAGGTCCTCTAACTCGAGCCCAGGAGCTTCCCCTCCGCCGGAGTCGACCGAGCTCCTTAGAGCTCCGTTGCTCCATCGGAGACCGCCATTCGACGCGGAAGGCCAACACGCATCTTCTCCGATCTTCAGTGGCCTTCGAGGAGGAGTCCAGCGCCTGCACGAGCCTGGCGAAGTTCGCCGGAACCCAGTTCGTCCTCCATCCTTCCCTGCCGTCCGATTCACCTCCAGCTCCAGTTCTGATCTCCACCGTCCATTTGAGGAGCAGCTACCACCGTCGATCCTTGGAGGGTTGATCGGGACCGTCGGCTCAGCGAGGCTCAACCACAGTGCCTTCCCTATCGTCCGATCTACCACGTGGCGGAGTCGCAGCCGTCGATCAGTACCGAGGGTTTCTTGCTGAGGCACCACCCTTCCATCCACCGTCCAATCCACCACGTGGCAGCCATCCATCCCTCGCATTAATAAAGGGGTAATTGCTCTTAGGCCCCCATGTTTGCTTTATTTCGTGTTTAGTCCTGTAAATATAGTTGTCAGTTGTTTTTATTTTGGTACTTTTGCATCTAGGACCTCGTACTTATTTTATTTACATGTATGCCCCTGTGTGTAGTGGATCACGTGCGTCGACACGTGTTTATTTGGGTTATTTGCATGTTTAGCCTTATGTTTCTAGGGTGTTAATGAATGAATGAAACTTTTTAAGTAATTGCATATATACCCCTGTGCGTGGTTTATTTGTGCATGAGCGCATATTTTTGGATATTTTACAGAAAGGCCCTCGGACTTTTGGTACATGTTACCAATTAGTCCGAGAACCTTGTTTTTAATGCAATTAGGTCCATGAGTGCCCAGGTGACGCAACGCGTGCAACTATGGAAATTTTGCACTGGACCCCCTGGAACTTTCACTAATTGCGTATAGGTTCCTGTGCACTGTACCTTGGTTTTGATTCTTAATAAAATATCAAACGAACTCCAAATTCAATGAAAATTGGAAACATGGCTCCTGCCATGGTGTAAAATTTTCTAGAATTTTTGGGGACATTTTTGATTTCATTTACTATTTTTAAAAATTCAAAAACACGCATTTTCTTTATTGTCTGACTTATAAATTCACAAAAAATATTAAAATACCTCTAAAAATTATAAAAAAATAGCTACTGTGTATTTTGTCTTGCTTGATTTTCTGATCAATTTTGGTCATTTTTCATTATATAAAACTCATAAAAATTGAAAAACACTAAAAACACTATAAAAATTATAATAAATAATTTAAAAATCCAAAAACAATAAATTCAGTGCCTAAATTTTCCTTGTTTCTTCTTCTATATAGGAAAATTACCTCCAAGCTTTTTAGGGACTCTTAGGTATTTTATCTAAGTCCCTCAAGCTTGGCTGGACATTGTTGTTGTCTTTTTGCATTGTTTGATTTTTAGAAAATTAAATAAAAATCAGATAAACACAAAAAATTCACTAAAAATAGTAAAAAACATAAAATACATAAAAACATTTTTATTTGAATTTTTGGTTGAGTTTTGAGTGCTTTAATAATTGTTTGTATTTGGCTTATTCACTTGTTTTCTTATTTTCCTTATTAATCAAAAATCCAAAAAATCTATAAAAATTAAAAATCCACCAAAAACACTTGTATTTTATTTTATTTATTTCTGAGACTACTTCGTAGGCCGCAAGGCCATCACGTGCTCCCTGAGTCCGACCCTGGTCGCTATACCAGGCTAATCTAATAGCCAGGACCGCTATTGTGTTTATTTGATTTTTATATTATTTTAGTGATCTGTTTCACATTTTCTTGATTGACCGAGAGCCTCTCGAGCGACCGAGGTCGCAACAACCTTAGTTCTATTTCTTCATCCTCAGTTGCTTGGGTAATTTCTTGGTCATCAGCAGCCTCCTCCAGTTGGTCGCTGCCCCTCCACCGGCCACGAGCGGAGCCGCCCTTGCCGTAGCCACCGCGTGTGCCCGCGCGCATCCACGTCACCTCGCCGCCCCCGTTGGCCGAGCGCCGCCCGCGGCTGTAGCGCCTCATGCGCGACGCGTGCACGCGGCCGCCCACGAGTGCTCCAACCTCTAGGCGCACCACCGCCCGACCTCCATCAGCCATCGGCGCCCCGCTCAACCTTCATCCAACTCCAGCCAACGCCACCGGCCGCCTCATCCCTCGTACGCGCGTAAAGCTCCATCGACAACCTCCCCTGTTTCAAGTCAGGAAACAGAGGAAGGCTATCGGATAATAAGACAAGATTGGGTATTTGCAATGGGGACACTTGACACCCCTTGCAAGTTATCAAAGAAAGATTTACTTTCTGGTAATTTCATTCAAGTCCCTATATTGCATCCATAGCATTTGTCATTTATTTTCTTTGCACTCATACTCCTGTATTTGCATGTTTATTTTATTATCATTTTGTCATCTATTTTTAATTTCAAAAATTGCATTGTGTAACTTAACTTGTTATCTAAGTAATACTTGTTTAATTTTTGTGATATCAGGGAATTTCATTATTATTATTAAATTGGTGAAATTTTGTCATATTTTGCCCATTTATGCCTCTGAATTGATATTAATTTCTCTGTGATTCCAAAAATCCCCAAAAATCCACATTAGAGTGAGGATACTTAGGTTTACATTGTGCCCAGAAATCATCTCATTTGCATGCATCTCGAGGCATAAATAAATCATTTAGTGATTTTCTTAATTAATATTTAATAGGTCCATTTCACATAGAAATTTAGGTTGATCAATTTTCCTGGATTCCTCACACTTAGATTTATCTAGGATAATTTTGATATCTGAAAATAGTGTGATTTGGTATTTATTAAAATTAAATTAGTCAAAATCATCTTGCATTCATTTTTAATTCACAGTTAATTCATTTAGTGTCAGAAAATTCCAAAAAAATTAAGAAAGCTTAACTTCATCATATTTCATCATTTGATCAAGTTTCATCTTTTTTGGAATTAATTTGATCATCTTTCTGATTTAAATTGTAAATTGGCCTGATTTTGCATGTGTTTTGCATAAAAATATTGAAAAAGACCAAAAATATCTCCTCTGAAAATCAAACCTTGGAAATTTGCTTCGAATTAACCTAAGGAGACAGCTGCCTCCCTGAGTTCGACCTTGGACTTCCAACCGAGTAAAAAATGCCGCTTGAAATTAATTTGACTATAATTGAAAGTGGTTTTCTGATCTGCTCTCATTATCCAACAGCAACGAATGACATATCAATTAATTTGAACATTAATCTGCTCGAATCAACAAGGGTAGTGGGAGCTGCATCAAAATGACGTCGTTGCTGGGGAGGCACGTCTTAGGTTAATTTGCAGTCATGTCTGAGTGTTTGATTTTCTATCTCCGGGTAGTCTGACCCCCGGTTTTCTTGTGAATATTTTCCTTGTTTTAATTTTTGCATTTTTTGTGTCATTCTCTGACCTCAAGTTACTTATGTGTGAGGAACGCGAGGAGTCGAAGACGCTTCGAGGAATAGGCATTTTAATTTCTTGAGTGATTTGAGAGAACTTGTACTTTTATTCATTTACATATTTTTTCGCATCATTACCAGCGGTTCCCGTTTGGGTTCTCACGTATGTAAGAATAGTGGAACCGTGTCTCCGTGTGCTGTGTGGTTTGAATTGTAAATTAGGCTTGCACTAGTGGCACCTCGAGCCACTCTAGGGTTTGCTTGTGCTTGTAATTTTTAGGACCACACAACCACTTAAAAGACATACTTTGACCGCAGATCTAGTCAAATCAACCTGTGCTTCACTTGCTAATAGAAATGCTTGTCTAGGAGCGGATTTTTGTCGCTTGCATCTACATGTAGTGTAAAAATTTCAATTCTGTTTTGCATCCTGCATAAAAGTGAAGGGATCACTGTAAGTCTTCTTAACTCAGCATACGCATCATCGTTTTTCGTGCATCATCTTCTCTCGATTTCCCCCTCTGTTTTTCAAACTTAAATTAAACGGAAATTGGGACTGGATGATAGGCGTGCTGCGTGGTTGGACAAACAAGTGAAAACTTAACTTAAAACTGGGACTTCTAAACATTATTGACCAAAAAAATCAATAAAATTGGAAAAACTGTTTGCGGGAGACTAATCTTCGACCTTGTTTTCAGGCTGAGTGAGGGTACATGAGTGTGTGTGAACACCTAAGGCAGAGCCCAAATCCCCGCCTTCCATATCATGGGCCAACTGATCCTAACAAATATCACGATTTGAATATTTTTTAGATTCATTGACTAGTACCAAGTAGCCTCCGCCTGTTCGCAGGTAGTCAGGGGTGAACCGGCGGTACTTCGCGACAAGTTGCTAGTAACCCTTCGGGGTGAAGGTTCAGCCTTGTCAGCCTCCGCTTGCTTGCAGGTAAATAAGGGCATGGTCTTTGAGTCCATCAACTTGGGATAGGAGTGAAGAAAGGAAGGACCGGCGGTATCTTAGGCGACAGGTTAAATAGGGAAGACGCATCCGGCTTTGAGTCGACTTCCCTATAGGCCACGTAAATCCTTGCTATCTTGCTTGAAAAATCACACTTAAAATTAATAAGATTAATTGGACTCGGTTTCGAGTCCTTCACTGTGTAGAGTGTGAAACCAGGGTCTTGGATTGTATTGCTTGCTTTAGGTAGGAGTAAAATCCTATCTTGACTTAGAACTCCCGATTCTTCTCACCACTTCAAGATGACTGATTGGGGGAATATCGACACATTATCCGCCATTCAACAAGTGAGAGAGGTTCAAGCCCCTTTAAATCGTGAGGTGACAGCTCCCCCTTAGACGTTGAGAGACGACGACCTGTAGACGAGATCCGCGGTTAATATCCGCGTAGCGAAATTCCCATCAAGATCGCAAAGCTTCTCCGATTTTTCGTCGAACCGGATCGAGGCCATGACGGAAGCCGCGCACGACGCGGCTCTACTTTTGGCGAACCACACAGGTAAATTTTCTATCCTCATCAATTTATTTTATTTTATCTAATGAATTTTTTTCCTTGTTGTTTCATCCACAAATCATTACATTTTCACCATACTTTTATTCAAACACCACCGCAATCATACTCATCTCTTTCATTATTATCCCCATCATAATCCATACATCACATACACACACACACAACCTCTTTATTGCATTTTCATTTCATTGCATTCTATTTTCCTGTTTACAAAAATAGAAATACAACAAAAAATTTTGCAAAAAAAATAAAAAAACAAAAAAAACAAAAAAAACTACAGCTCCAGATCTCCTGGCCGGCACCGCCCCACGTGCAGCCGCCGGACCTTCGACGCGCGGCCCACCTGCAACCACCTGCACCGCCTCCCCAGCAGCCGGCCGCGCACCCTACCGTACGCCCAACGCCCCGCGCCCTCGCCAATGCCGCCACATCTCAGCCACCTCCAGCAGCGGCGCGCGCACGCGACTGGTGCCCCGCCACCCCGCCTCGCGCTTGGCCGCGAGCACTCCGACCTCCAAGCGTCGGTGTCGCCCTCACGCAATGCCTCCTCACCATGCGCTCCACTGCCGCGCCATCGTCCAGGCCGCCGATCTCCCGAGCGACACCACCTCCGCCGTGCGCACAGCCACGCTCTACGCCGCCTCGCCGCCACTCACCTCGCGCAAGATGCGCGCGCCCCTCCCCTAGCCCCCAGCACGCCGCGTCATATCCCCAGTATCACCGTCACCGCCGATCTAGCCCCCCACTGCTCCGTCGCGCGCTGCACACGCCGACCCGCCGGACCGCACCGCCCATACTCCCCAAACGCCTTGTGCCCTAGCGTGGGTCAAGAAGGTCCCATCTCATTTTCTTATTATATTGTGAGAATTGCATTTAGTAAATTTCATGTTTTAGAAATTACAAAAGTGCCCCTGTGCACAAATTGTATTTTTAATTTTATTTTCTGTATCGCAAAAAGACCCCCGACTTCGCATGAACAGTTGGACTGCAAAATAGCAACATTTTATTTAATGAAAAATAGCATATTGTAGAGAAACTAATTGTTTATCTTGTGGCTATTTATTTACATTTTTGTGAGTATTAGATTATTTATTAAAAATCAGAGATGGAAAATCAGTGATATTTTGCCCATTTATACTCTGAAATTCGTACAAAGTCATTTATTGTTTCAAAAATTGCGAAAATATTGTGAATGATGTATTTAAGTGTGCTTTAACTACAATCCAAATTTCGTCCAATTAGGAGTTGTCTTGTGCATAAAATAAATTGTAGGGTGATTTCTGTAAATGATTTTTAATTAAATTCACGAATAAGATTTTTGAGAAATTTCTATTCTCCTGAATCCTTATTGAAATATATATTTTTGAGATAATTCATTCTCTAGATGATTTGATTTCTTGGATTTATTAGGAATTAAATACCGACAGTCGCTCTTTTTCAGTAAAAAAATTCATAAAAAAATCATAAAGCATTAGAAAATTTCAAAAATACTAGTGTAGCTTCATTTCATCATGTTTATCTTCCAGTAATTTTTTTATAATTTTTGAATATCATTTGCATGAAAAATTGCATAAAAACCTCAAAAAGTCTGTATTTTTCATGCGTGCATTTTAAATCTAAAAATTCCAAAAAAAATACATTTTGCATTTGTTGTTGGATTAGGATCTTAGGAAAAATATCACTTGGCTGAATTGAGTCAATTTTACATTAAAATTGGCTAAATCAGTTATTTTCTTAATAACTTAATCCAATTCATATTTTGCATTCTGCATTTTTATCGCATAAAAAAATTACAAAAAAATGCACTTGGAAAACCATAATCTAATCCCTCTAACTTGATCATGATTTGTTCCTTTGCCTCCTTCAGTCGACCCTGGGGGCTTGCCCATGCTAAATAAACATAAAACCGCGCGTTAATTTCATTAGATGATTTATCGATTTGTGCGGTTATTTTTGATCGACGCAGATCTATCCGACTGCAACGAAATAGTCAATCCGACGCATTAAAAAGGGTAGGTCCGCGGACATAGCTCATGCAAAGCGTAGGAGAGTGTGTATATATTACATATATACTTTATCCATACCTCGTACCTTCGCGTATTTTCGCGTATTTTTGTATATATTATGCGATAATTACAGGGTGGGTAAATTTTGAAAAAAAATTGTACTATATGAATAATACTTGTATAAAAAAAGTTGTAAAATTCTTGTAAAACATACTTTTGTAAAATTTGTTGTAAAATAGGATGTATACCAAAAAAATCATGTATACTATGTATATTATGTACAAAGTATACAAACTGAAAATTGTTGTAAAAAGTGTTGTATAATAGAAAAAATGTTTAAAATAAAGGCTTCTTATTTATTCTTACATATCATCCTTGCATTTCACGAAAAAAAAATCTTGCATTTCATAGCATATCATCTGCATATCGTGCATATGCAAGGTAAAAAGCTAGTGGGTTCTGAACCAAGTTATGAGTAGATGTTGAGGATGGACTTGATTTGACCTTAATCCACCTAATTTTAGAGGAACCTTATAGAAACTGTAGTTAAGATTTCTCAGGTCAAGTGGCTTAATTCTTTGAGTCCGCAAGTCTATGCTCACATGTTATCTTGATTAGTCTAAGTAGAATATATCGTGCACACGCATGATTCTTTTAGACAGTGAACTAACTTGGACAAGCACAATGCACGTAGCTCTTCATTGATGAAGTGGTGAGGAAGTAGAATCCTTTAGCTTGGAGTAGCACACGGGTGGAAATATCCATCCTCCTCTAGGGAGGGTAGTGCATCTCAACCTAGTCTGGTGGTGTTGAAGTCTGAGGACAGGACGCTGTGGGTTGCAATAATGCTTCAAAAGAGGGATAGTCTACTGGCTCAAGAGGAAAAACTCCTGATGTACATGTTGTACCTTGTATATAGTTCCAAAAAAAGGAAAAAAAAGAAAAAATGCAAGAACTCCAAAAAAAGACAAAAAAAATATATTGCCTGTCGGAGTATGTATACTAGCAAGAAGTCTGCAGCTGGATGACTTGGCTACACTGGTCAGGCATCTCGAGATAGGTAGCTACACTGGCTACTGTCCATTCTTTTCTCTACCCCCTCCTCTAGAGCTGGTCGCACTTGAACTTAGAAGGGAATACCCCGCTCCTCGAGGAAAGAGTTACTGGACCGGGTAATTAGAGTTACCTTGTTAGAGGAGGCTGTTTCTGAGCCATTTCTGATGTGGAGATCTATTTATCACTTACACAGTACAAGTAAGAATCATAGTCATCGGAAATTTGTGTTTGAGGATTTGTTCTGACCTGACTGTTGAGGCGTCTTGAATAGAAGACTTGTGGAACTTGAAGTCTGTTAGGTCTTAAATTCAGATCCCAATAAGGTTCCACCACACAATTAATCCAAAGGTCGAGCTCAGCTCCATTTTCAACTTTTGTTCATGACCTTGTGATAACCGCCCACGCACCCTTAGTTAATTCGGTCAGATTAATGTCTAAATTAATTATAAGTATTCGTTGTAGTCGGATACGAGAGGGAATATCAAAAACCACTTTAATTAGATTTGAGTTAATTTCAAACGGCAGATTTTTTTACTTGGTGAAGTCCAAGGTCGAACTCAAGTAGGCAGCTGTCTCCTTAGGACAAATTTTAGCAAAATCCAATGTTCGATTTTCAGAGGGAATATTTTTTATCTTTTTTGGTTTTTTATGCAATACACATGCAAAGTCAGGCAAAATTAAATGTTAATTCAGAAAGATGGTCAAATTAATTCCAAAAATTATGAAACTTGGCCAGATTATGAAATGGGATGAAATTAAGCTACCCTAATTTTTTTAGAATTTTCTGATGCACGGATAATAAAATATATAGACTTTAGTGAAAATGACCAAACCAATTTTAATAATTACCAAACGATGATATTTCTCAGAAACAAAGTTAATCCAAATAGATCTAATTAAGATCTATCCAAATCAACTTGAATTTCATTAAAACACTTCACGGTTGAGTAATTAAAAATCGATTAAAGTTTTCACTAAATGATTTTTCTATGACAAACTATACATGCAAATGGGATGATTTTTGGATATGTTGTAGCGTAGATTTAGAACTACGAATGATGATTTTTCCAGAGATTTTTCGATAAGCAGACAATACGCAATAAATTAATCAATCAAAATGGGTAAAATCTTGCAATTTTCACCAAATTAATTTCCATAAATATTCTGCAAATCAGAAAAATACAAATAATAAAATGGTAGAACAAGAGTTATGCTACACAATGCAACTTTCGGAATTAAAAATAGACAACAGAATGATGACAAAATAAATGTGCAAATGCAAGGGTGTGAATGCAATAAAGAATAAGAGATATGAGCTGAAATGAGAACAGGGACTTACATGCAATTACTGGGAACTTAAACTTTCTTTGAGAACATGAAAAGTGGTGCAAGTGTCCCCTTTGCAAAACACCTTTTGTCCTTATTATCCGCTATTGGCTTCTCTGTTCTTGGCATGAAACAGGGGATGAACGAGATGGAGCTTGGCTGGAGCAGCGAGGGAGGAGGCTGACGGCGAGCGGAGCTCGTCCGCAGTTGGCTGCGGCGGAGGGCGAGGAGGCGGAGAGCGGCCGGCGGCGTGGCTGGTGTTGAGCGTGCGTGCAGCGTTCTGGAGGTGGGCATGCGCACAGACTTGTGGAGGTGGCGCGATGGGAGGCTCGGCGGCGGAGCCAAGGAGGTAGAGACGAGCTTGAGGGTGCGTCGTGCACGAAGTGACTTGGATGGTGGACAGCGGCGGAGGAGGAGCCCGCACTCGCTGCCAGGAGGGTGGTGCAGCGGTGGAGATGGGCCTGACAGCTGCTTGGGCGGCCGGTGTCGTAGGCGGCGAGGGGGTGGCCGACACCGCTGTGGCGCAAGTGGGCTGATGGGATGTGTGTGTGTGGCGTGGTGAGGGAAGGAAGAAGAAGCAGGGGGGATTTCACCACCTCCCCTGTTCTTCATGCATTTGTTTAGTTGGGCGCAAATAACCGACGAATCGATTGATGGAATTTCTTCGGAAAAATAAATAAAAATCACCGTTGCGTTCGCAATGTGTGATTTATCCGTTGATGTGTGATCGATTTTACGAATTGATGAGTGGAGACGAGTGAATCAAGGAGAGAGATATAGAGAAGGAGAAGAAGACAACAGAGGAAGAAAATTACCTGGAAGTGATGGGCGAGTGCCTGTGAAAGAGGAGCTTAGAGCTCCTCGGATCTTCGCTCTAGACCTCGGCGAAGGTCGACTTGGCAGCTTGAAATGGCCGCAACAAAGGACGGGGAGTCCCTTGGATCTCTCCTAACAAAAGGAACCTGTCTTCGCTCGACACGGCGGCTCTCACTTGCTGTCACCAAGAAGAGGGTGGAGCTCAAGGATTGTGTGCTCAAGATGGCGGATGGGGATAAATGAAGGGGTACAGGAGAATATAAAGAGGAGGGGGAGGAGGAGGTTGGAGAAGATATGGAGAAGGTGGAGGAGATGGGGTTAGAAATGGGAGGTGTCGTTGGCTTCTCCCTTAAGTTAAGGGAGAGTGGGGAAGGAATGTGTAGAGAAGAAGGAGATAGCACCACTTGGCGTGCTTGGATGCGGCCATGTGGTTTTTATTTGATTAATTGCAAAATCTATGGAGTTGACACGTGGTGGCTTCCGGAGAAGCCACGTGTCACTCCGAGAAAAATTCACAACTAAATGTAAACAAAAATCAAAGAGAGATAACAAAATGGATTAAATTAAAAAGTGGTCAACACAAATGTTGCTCATCTCGACGAGATCTACAACTTTCGTGAAGGACCGAAAATCAAACGAGATCATCTATACAAAAGCGTATTTTTGGGCGGTACCTTATAGGTATAAAATACTACATTTTATCTTTTACAATTTTTTATCATTTTTAAATGAGAAAAATTAAAATAAGGTTAGATAAAATATGAAAAGAATGTTTACAACTTAATCTAATTTTTTTGGATTTTTAATAATGAATAAAATAAAATGGTAAAATGTAGGGGTAAAAACGGTCATTATGTACAATGTACAAAATGGGCCCAAAATCCAAGTTTTGCATACGAACTCCGATTTTATTGAAATTGGTCTTGTTTCGAAGGTCTTTGAATGTATATTACTTTAAAAGTGAGTAGACCTAATTCGGAGGTCGTATGAGAGAGATATGCACATTTTAAGGTTCATGGTTTCAGACTTGAGTTGGGGTTTTATTGGTCAATTTTGCAAGTTAGTATTTTTTGGATATTTTTCTTTAATTAATATTAGTAATATATACACAATAGAATTGGTTTTATTATATTCGGAGTTAGTATAAAATATATACAAATAAGGTATTTTATCTAATATACAGGTGAATATTTACAAGTGAAATTGGCTTCTTATTTTATGCAAATGCTAAGATGCAGATATTATGCATGTATGAATGCTAATTATGCAGGATAAGGGGAAATATGCTACTATTAACTCGGGAACAAAGCTCTATTTTCAACTTTTAGAGTGATGAATCACATATTCATCAACCCCCTATACTTAAACCTTGCTCGTCCCCGAGCAACTAAAATGAAATGCAGAAGTGAAATGAGATTGGGTTCCATACCAAGGTCATGAACAAAAGTTGAAAATGAAGCTTGACTCGACCTTTGGATTAATTGTGTGGCGGAACCTTATTGGGATCTGAACTTAAGACCTAACAGACTTCAAGTTCCACAAGTCTTCTATTCAAGACGCCTCAACAGTCAGGTCAGAACAAATCCTCAAACGCAAATTTCTGATGACTATGATTCTTACTTGTACTGTGTAAGTGTAAAACAACTCTCCACATCAGAAATGGCTCAGAATCGGCCTCCTCTAACAAGGTAACTCTAATTACCCGGTCTAGTGACTCTTTCCTCTAGGAGCGGGGTATTCCCTTCTAAGTTCAAGTGCGCAGCTCAAGAGGAGGGGGTGGAGAAAAGAATGGGCGGTAGCCAGTGTAGCTATCTATCCCGGGATGCCTGACCAGTATAGCCAAGTCATCTAGCTGCAGACTTCTTGCTAATATACATACTCCGACAGGCATTTTTTTGCCTGTATATTTTTTTGGAGTTTCTTGCATTTTTTATTTTTTTTCTCTTTTTTTTGAAACTATATACAAGGTGCAGCATATACATCAGGATTTTTTCCTCTTGAGCCAGTAGACTATCCCTCTTTTGAAGCATTATTGCAACCCACAGCGTCCTGTCCTTAGACTTCAACACCACCAGACTAGGTTGAGATGCACTACCCTCCCTAGAGGAGGACGGATGTTTCCACCCGTGTGCTACTCCAAGCTAAAGGATTCTATCTCCTCACCACCTCATCAATGAAGAGCTACGTGCATTGTGCTTGTCCAAGTTAGGTCACTGTCTAAAAGAATCATGCGTGTGCATGAGATATTGTACTTAGACTAATCAAGATGACATGTGAACATAGACTTGCGGACTCAAAGAATTAAGTCACTTGACCTGAAAAATCTTAACTCCAGTTCGTATAAGGTTCCTCTAAAATTAGGTGGATTAAGGTCAAATCAAGTCCATCCTCAACATCTACTCATAACTTGGTTCAGAACCCACTAGCTTTTCACCTTGCATATGCAAGATATGCAGATGAGAGGTGCAGATGACATGCTATGAATGAAATGCAAGATTTTTTTAAATGCAAGGATGATATGCAAGAGTAAATAAGAAGCCTTTATTTTTGACATTTTCATTTTATTTTCTATTATACAACATTTTTTACAACAATTTTTAGTTTGTAATAATATACATAGTATAAAATTTTTTTTGGTATACATCCTATTTTACAACAAATATTACAAGAGTATTATTTACATTTTGTTTTATACATATTATACAAGTATACAAAAAATATTTTTTTCAGTTTTTACCCACCCCGTACTTATTGCATAATATATACAAAAATACGCGAAATACACGAAAGTACGAGCTATGGGTAAGGTATATATGTAATATATACACGCTCCCCTATACTTAGCGTGTGCTATGTCCTCAGAGCACGAAAAGCGACTAAAAAGACAGAGCTCGGGCTAAGCGTAGGAGAGCTAAAATTACAAAAATCGTGTAGAAGTCGCACTGCCCCCCTATACTTAGGCTCTTGACAGCCTAAGTGTAGAAGAAGATCAAAAAAATGGGGCGGACGAGGGCAAGAGGAAAAAATGGTTGAGTATATACAAGGCGGGCATCGGTCTCCCCTATACTTAGGCTCTGGTCAGCCTAAGTATAGGACAGGAGTGAGTATGAGGACCGATGTGATCTAGAGGATGTACAATGAATGGATGCGGGTCACTCTCCCCCCTATACTTAGGATCTGATTATCCTAAGTATAGTCTTAAAATGAAATGAAATGAGTTGGGGCGAGTGATTCGAATCACCGAGGAGGGAGGGAGAAAAAGTATATACAAGAAAGAGTGAGAATGTACAAGGATTAAGAAGGTTTGTGACGAACCTTCTTGCGGACGCGGGGAGGTGGATAATATACATATGTGTCGCTGTCGGAATCGTCCTCAGACGAATAATAGTGAGGTGTAGGGATCGTCCAACGAGGGTCGACACACGGCTGCTTGCTTAGATAAGGCTTGAGAACAGCTGAACTGAGCTCACTCATATAAATCAGCTTGTCCGGGCCATATGAGGACTCCTCAGAAAATTCATTTTCCGGTGTGTTGAAGGAAACTTTCTTAGTCGGTTTTCTGGAACCTGAATCCTTGAGAGGGAGATGAGAGAGACGCTCCTTGAGAGGTTCGGGGGAACTCCTCGAGGAATCAATTCTCGACTTCCTCTCTCTAAATAGCTGACTAGAAGAGGGAGAAACCGTGTTTTTATGTGGAGTCAATTTAATCTTGGTTGCTTCCTTTGAAGGTCCGGGACGTGGTGTGGTGCTGACCATGGGTCCTCATCAGACGAGTCACCATATAGATTGTAATATTCCTGAAGGGTCAGCACACGGCTCGGGAAGTTGCTAGTGGTCTCAATCAGCTTGGCATTATTGGGCTCTTGTGTCGGATCATCAAAATGGACAAGGCAATCAACAAAGGTCGTGTCCGACTTAATGATAGCTTCTGGTCGTGAGTCCTCCTTAGAAGCTGTCACGGTGGTGGTGCAAGCAGTAGACGAAGTGTAGGTGTGGGGAGTCTCGAAACCAACGGTCGTCCGGATAGTCGGTCTCTCAGGTGTAGCCGAGAGGTGGGACTCATCTACCTCTTGATGGTCATGACTGTCAGTGGATGTGCGGGTCACCTTAGAGTAAAGTGCATCAAAGAATGGGTGAGGTCGAAGTGCTCCCAATGCTGAAAAATCGATCTCCCGAGTCTCGCAAACTATAGTTGCCTTAGCTGAGGCTAAGAACGGCTTCCCGAGAATAATCGGAGACTGGGTAAACTCTCCTCGGTGCCAATGATCGTGAAGTCCACCTAGAGTAGAGCACCTTGGAAAGTAACGATGACTGAAATGTTTCCTCTAGACCGTTTGATGGATCGATAAGCCAGCTGAACAATCTCTCTTGACTTTTTGATTGGCATGAGTTTGAGCTTGTCAAACACAGAGGTCGAGAGGATATTTATCGGTGAGTCATCATAGATTCTTGCATGGGTGAAGATGGTGTCTTTGATTTCACACTCAACTCGGGGTAACCGCTTCACTCTGCGGCTCTTGGTCTTTCTACGCATCACCAAGGATGTGGCCATAGACACTATGTGTCTTTCAGTCCTTGTTCTCTTAATACCCGACCTCTTGGGTATCAATTTACTCTTTACAAATCTCTTGAGGTCGGGGAAGTGATCTATGGCCTTTATTAAGGGAAGTTTAAAGATCAATTTCTCATCAAGTACTTCCCTTAGGGTGGAATCCAATTTTTTTAAATCATTTTCAATTTTTATGTGAATTTTTGATTTTTCAATTTTTTTGGTGTTTTTGATGGATGAATGATCAGACTCTGGATTGGAGGGCAAGTGGTTAGTAGAAGAGGGAGATAGAATGGACTCCAGCTGTACAGACGGTGTGGGTTCTCTGATGTTTGCTTTGTTTTCAACCTCAAAAATACTCATGTCTTTTCTCACTTTTATACCTAGGCTGGCAGAAATTGAGTGCAATATGTTCATGACATCTCTCAATTCGTTACCAAATGATTCATTTTTCTTGATAAGTCTAGAGATGTCATCCTCCACAAAATTCTCATGACAAATCATGGAAGAGTTCTGCTCAATTGGAGGATACTGCTGAGATATTGGGGTCTCATACTCAACATACCTAGACGCTGGCATGTAATGCTGGGTCGAGTATGGACCATCCAAATGGTAAATATTGGTCGGAGCCTCATATGATGGAGTTAATGAAACAGGGACTGATAAGTCTAGGTCATGAGTCCACTCCTGTGAATATATTGGCTCTCTGAATGAGGGCTGGTTAATGGGAGCTTGATCACTAAAGTCAATCAAGTCTGGGAAATCATGATGTACATGCCTCTCCATTCGGCTTCTTCGATCGACCAAGTTATGCCCTAAGGTCAAGTTGGGATGTGTATATGCTGATTGTTGTATGGTCCCTACTTGAGGTGAGAATGAAGTATGCGGGGGCATATAATTTTGCCAACCATCTGTCTCAGTAGTGGCTTGCTCTTCATTTGGTTCTTTGATTCCTGCAAACTCTCGAGAGTAAGGACAGTCAGCCCAAGATGGAAGTGGATCCGGAGCGTTAGAATATGGAGTAGGTGAGAAATGCGAAGAAGTGGATAAGTCAGTCAAAGTTCTGACTTCATTTATACCTATAAGGTACCACCCAAAAATATACTTTGTACAGATGCTTTCATTTGATTTTCGGCCCTTCACGAAAGTTGTAGATCTCGTCGAGATGAGCAACTTTTGTGTTGACCACTTTTTGATTTAATCCCTTTGTTATTTCTTTTTGAATTTTCTTTACATTTAATTTTTGAATTTCTAGGAGCGACATGTGGCAGCTCCTGGAGCCGCAACATGTCACCCCATTTCTTTATTTTCGGATTTATTTTATTATTTTCGGATTTATTATTATTAATATTTTACTATTTCTATTTTAATTATTTTTAGTAGCCTACTATATTATTTTATTAATTTATTTATTTTATCCCCTTTTTACCACTTCTTTTCTTACTCCCTACTCCAAGTCACCACTAACTCCACCATCCCTCCATCTTCTCCACCTCTTTTCTAACTTCCCCTCCTCTTTATATTCTCCTCTCCCCCTTCATTCATCTCCATTCACCATTTTCACAGTGAGGGAGAGGAGGGCTCCATTCCTTCTTTGGTGACAGCAAGGGAGAGTGTGCCAACAGTGAGCGACGACCCTACTCCTCTAGGCGAGATCCGGTGGCCCTCCGTCCACCGTCGGAGCTGCAAACCGCAGCTGCCCGAGCTCCGCTTTACCAAGGCATTTGAGCGACGATCGGAGCTCTGTTCAGGAGCTCCCTCCCAGGCATCCATCCGACTCCATCTCCAGCCGCTCCTCCGCCTTCGCCGTCAACGCTACCTCTACCCCAATGACCCTTGGCCGTGTGTCGGCCAAACTAGCGACGGCCTCCGCATAGCGCCCAGCTCCTCGATGCCTCAGCCACCTGCAGTCGAGCCCCCTCTTCAGCCGCGCCGCTCGACCGCTGAACCACGTGGCCGTCACCGACCATCGCCCTCGACGCCCCTCTCTCCTCCACTCCAGACCCGTACGTCACGCCAGCAGCTTCTCGCTCCAGAGCAGCCTCCTCCAGTTGGTCGCCGCCCCTCCACTGGCCATGAGAGGAACCGCCCTTGCCACAGCCACAGCGCGTGCCCGCGTGCATCCGCGCCACCTTGCCGCCCCCGTTGGTCGAGCGTCGCCCGCGGTTGTAGTGCCCCGCCCGCGACGCGTGCGCGCGGCCGCCCGCGAGTGCTCCAACCTCCAGGCGCACCACCGCCCGACCTCCATCAGCCACCGACGCGCTGCTCAACCTTCATCCAACTCCAGCCAACGCCGCAGGCCGCCTCCTCCCTTGTACGCACGTGAAGCTCTATCGGCAACCTCCCCTGTTTCAAATCAAGAAATAGAGGAAGGTTATCAGATAATAAGACAAGATTGGGTATTTGCAAAGGGGACACTTGACACCCCTTGCAAGTTATCAAAGAAAGTTTTACTTTCCGGTAATTTCATTCAAGTCCATGTATTGCATCCATAGCATCTGTCATTTATTTTCTTTGCACTCATACCCCTGCATTTGCACGTTTATTTTATTGTCATTTTGTCATGTATTTTTAATTTCGAAAATTGTATTGTGTAGCTTAACTTGTTCTCTTTTGTATGTGATGTTGTTTAATTTTTGTGATATCAGGGAATTTTATTATTATTAAATTGGTGAGATTTTGTCATATTTTGCCCATTTATGCCTCTGAATTGATATTAATTTCTCTGTGATTCCAAAAATCCCAAAAATTCACACTAGACTGAGGATACTTTGTGCCCAGAAATCATCTCATTTGCATGCATCTGGAGGCCTAAATAAATCATTTAGTGATTTGCTTAATTAATTTTTAACAGGTCCATTTCACATAGAAATTTAAATTGATCAATTTTCTTTGATTCTTCACACTTAGATCTATCTAGGATAATTTTGATATCTGAAAATAGTGTGATTTGGTATTTATTAAAATTAAATTAGTCAAAATCACATTGCATTCATTTTTAATTCATAGTTAATTTATTTAGTGTCAGAAAATTCCAAAAAAATCAGGGTAGCTTAATTTCATCATATTTCATCATCTGGCCAAGTTTCATCTTTTTTGGAATTAATTTGATCATCTTTCTGATTTGACATGTAAATTGGCATGATTTTGCATGTGTTTTGCATAAAAATATTGAAAAAGACCAAAAATATCTCCTCTGAAAATCAAACCATGGAAATTTGCTTCGAATCAACCTAAGGAGACAACTGCCTCCCTGAGTTCGACCTTGGACTTTTAACCAAGTAAAAAAATTGCCGCTCGAAATTAATTTGACTATAACTGAAAGTGGTTTTTGATCTGCTCTCATTATCCGACTGCAACGAACAACATATCAATTAATTTGAACATTAATCTGCTCGAATTAACAAGGGTAGTGGGAGCCGTATCAGACTCCAATTTTTGGCATATGGTGAAAGCTTTGATGAATAAGGTTGATGACAAAGGGCTTCAATGAAGAATTCGACAATACTTGGAATGGGAGATCGACTCGAACACAACATGGGTATGTATAACATTACGGCTCAAAGAGTCTGGAAGTGGGCTTGAGTTCTTTCGTAGATGGAAGGAGAGGAGCTATGCTTCGATGACGAATACCACTGGAGGGGGAGGTTCTAATAAAGGTAGAAAGAAGGTGTAATGGATACGAGAGGTGGGGGCATGGTCGGTTAATAGATATGACAGAGGATGTGGAGTAGTATATCAAAGGTGTTGAACGGAGTTAACTACTAGCGAGAAAAAGAATAGAAGGAATAGAAGAAGAAGAAGAAGAAGAAGAGGGAAAGGAAGGAAAGGAATCAAAGAAGGGGAGACTACATGGAGCTTTTACCAGAGATGGGTGGGGAAGAAGCAAGGCTCAACCCAAATTCTCACTCGAATCGGTCGGCGGTGGATAGGATTAGTTTGTAGTCAACATGGCATGTCCACTTGTGGAGCTAGTCAAGTTATATATTCAACATGTTATACATCTGCATGGGTTCCCCAAGGGTATATCTGACAGAGACTCACACTTCACCCCCATAGTACTAGGGAGAGTTCATGAACGTCATGAGGATCGGGTTGCTTAGCTCGGCCTATCACTCACAGACATATATGTAGTTTGAGAGGGTCATTGAGACACTTAAGGACTTTGTTACGAGCTTGTACAGATGATTGGAAGGGATCCTAAAGAGATAAATTTCCATTGGTAAAGTTTACATATAACAACACTTATCATGCCCACATTGGCATGCCTCCTTTGGTTGATAATGAGCTCTACACCACCTAAATCATTAAGAAGACTACAAGGTTACAGAGACGACAAGATAAAAGTTGTTGACATCACAAATTCATTTGAATTTGTGATATGAGCGCTCTCTAACCATTACAATATTTTTCTTTTAGTTTTTTTAAAAACTGTGATAATATTCAACTAATGAGTTTTCTAAATAAATTAATTTCCCTTCTTATATTAGATATATAGAATAGGTTTACTTGAACGAGGTATATGGGGTATATGAATGTTCTCTGACTATTACAATATTTTTCTTTTCATTTTTAAAAAGAATTTCTGATTTACATAAAGAAAATGTGTTTAAATAACAAAAAATATATAATTTAGATGTTACTAACGATTATCTATGAATGACATTTACATTTTAAACCACACTTGAAAAAATCACAGTTCTGGAGAAGATATACTTTTTAAATAAATTATGAAAAGAGTTTGTAAGGTTATTTTGGGGATTTTTCATTTTTAAGATATTAAATAAAGTAAAAAATAACATAGGTCCTTAAAATACCTATAGTATTTTTAAAATTTAAAGGTGATTGTGATATATAAAATGAGATTTTGAGAAAAAAGAAGGAATTTTAAAATACAATTTTTTTATTTTTTATAAAATAATGGGGAAGTTCTTCTACTTGAGATACATGTTCCTTGAGTTTATGAACATTTTAAGAAAATGATTTATAACATTGTTTTTTTCTATTAAAAATAGGTGGTTTGGTAATTAGAAAACAAATAGCAAAAAAAATCCTAACTACCACTTATGGTGAATATATATTACTTATTAAGAGGAGATACATGGAGTTGACAAGTATTATATGTAGAGCCTAATAAAAATCAATTATTCAAAAATTATTGTAATATTTTAACATTAAATGAAAGTAAAATTTTGCAAAAAAGTGAGAAGGTTCTCTTCTGAAATTGATGTGGTCTAAATCAAAATTTTCCAAATTTAGATATTAACTAGATTTAAAAAAATGTAAAATGATTTTATGCCAAAATGCACATTGGTATTGAAGGAAAAGATTTTCAATATTTAACAAATATAGTATCTATTTATCATACTATTAGTCGCAAATATATGAATTAATAATATATTAGAATCAACACGATAAAAATAAACTAAATACTTAACTCAGTATGACAGATACACTATTCAAATAAAAATAATCTAAGATGTCGTAGTTGCTCAAATTGGGTATCCAGAAAAACCATAGAAGTATGAGAGAATCGTTATCCAGAGAATGAGAGAAATAGAGTGGGGAGGAGAAGTAATAAGCGTGCATGTATTTAAAGCTCTAAATAAAGTCTCAAATGCCACTTAATGAAATGGTCCCCACGTCCCCCAACGGTCATGTTCATGTAAGAGTTGGACTGGGTATGAGACACCACCAATTGATCCATGTAAGCGTTGGGCGAAGTCTGAGACGTCGCTTTGAGAGCATGGAGAGATAGAAAGAAACATTTCAAATGCCACATATGCCCATAATGCTAATTGTTGCTGTATGTGTTGGAGTAAGTAATAGTTGGGTAATTATATCTCTCTGATGAATCGCTATTTGCCCAAGTTAATATTGTATTGTTGTAATATGAGCCAAAAGTAATCGATCATAACCAAGCTTAAGATATCTCAATTAAGAGAGCTTGTCTTGACTATATACTTGGGTAGTCCAGGGTCAAACACAGAGATTCAAACAATTAAGCTATAAAATCAGGGCTCAAATACCTATTTTATTTATCTTAGTGTACTTAGAATCTATATGATGTAATGCATGCATTTTTTTATAATTTATAGATGCAAAATATAATGTTACAAAATGAATGCAAATGTATGACAACAAATGCAATACAAACAAGCACACATATCACATAAAGGGCTCCTGAATTAAATATACAAATATCTTAAATTGTTCCACCAAAATTAAGCTCTACGATCAATGCATAAGTTAGGCACTAAATGAGGAATTAATTCATTTACAGTTCAAGTATTCATGTCCCTAAATATATCTACACTTAATTCCTATTTAATCAGATCTAATAAATGATTCCAAATAGTTTAAGATTCAATTAAACTAGAAAAGCATACAACAAGGATCAATATGCTCATTTTTGTGCTTAGTAAGTTCAAATGAATTAATGATAAATTAATGTAGACAAAACAAACAAGGATTTTATCCAGTGAATAGATCAATGTACATATATCAAATCAGATCAATGATGGCATAAATGGATATAACATTAAAATACGATTCCAAATAAACCAATTTCATTAATTTTGGAGACCATATGCATTAACACATGCCATCCATGATCATATTTACTATAAAAATTAATTAAAATACTTAAAATATCACAAAAAGTCCAAAATGGGTTTGTTTGAAAATATCTAAATCTAGAGGGGCTTGTCTGTAAAAGTCTAATTATATAGGGGCTTCTTTGTAATTTTTAGGATCTGACAGGGCTTGGGTGCAAAATTCCCAAAATGACATGCGTGGTGCGTGAGGTGAGTCTTGGCTGAAGGCTCGAGATGTAAGGTGGCTCATGCCACATGGGAGGTTCCGGTGCTTATGGCAAGGTGCGGTTTGTGGCTCATTGACCCAAGCTTGGAGGCACAGAGTAGAGGCTCGAGTATCGATCTGAGCAGTTGGATTAGAGAGATCCATGGGCCCAAATCAATCACAAGGTGGATGACTATTGACTCTTGTAGCCTGAATCAAACCGTGGCAAATGGCTCCTCTGTGAACCATTGTATCATGCCTAAGCCCAGATTTGACGGCAATTGTACGCTCCTCCTCCTCCTCCATGCATGGTTGGGTTAGGCATAGCTCCAATAAAGATGTTGTTGATCCTCCCGTGGTACAAGGTTGCTCTAAAGGTCAAGGATGAATGTTGGAGTTCTAGCAAAGGTGGATTAGGGTCGATGAAACAAAGATGATGGTTGAATGGTGTATCGACATTGCCTTGTCGGAGGTAGAGAAGAAGATCAGCGAGGTATCAGAACCTCTGATCAATTCATCCTCAGGGAACCTGCAAATGTTAGTCAAATAGTCGGAGAAAAAATGAGGTGTCCCAAGTGGAATGGGGGGAATAAATGGTTCGAAGAAGGTGGAACCCTTAAGTGGGTTCTTATCCCGAGCAATAAGAAGAATGACCAACATGGGGGGAGGTCTGGAGGAGGAAGAGGGGTGATCGGAGTGGCCGACGAAGATGCTAAATGTACGATGATGGTGTAGGAGTGATCAGATTGAGCTGAGATTGTGTGTGTTTGAAATTAAAATGGAGAATCAAAAAGGTGAAACAAAGGAACATTACTTGGACAAAGAAGAAGAAGAAGGTTAAGGTAGAGCTTTCGCTTGACGCGCACGACGATCACGGAGCTCGAGAAACATCTGAAGCATGTACGCAACATGGTGAACCCACCATGGATCACGCTAGATTCTAGCTATGTCGTCGCTCAAAGTCGCTTTTGATCTCTATCATAGAAGGTTAGGAGGTGGCTAGGAGGGTACTCACACATGGGCATATGGATTGCAACCGATGCCCTCCTATGATTTTTTATTGATGCAATGGTTGGAGGAGGGCATCCGTTTCAATTGTTGTGAGGTGGTTGTGTCGATGTGGGAGACATCAATAGAGGAGTTGGCGAAGAAGGAGGTTGAGCACGCAAGTGAATGACACCAAAACAAGGAGAATATGACATGTGGATTGATAGGGGAAAATGGAGAAGAACCACCATAATGGAGGTTGCTTCATGTGGAAGGGAGGAGGCGGAGATTGACGATGAAGCAAGGTCGTTTGATCTTGGGATCCAACGATAATGGTTGAGGCACTAATGGGCTGTAGAGGGTCGTCCGATCACATGATGAGACGGTCCAGATGAGCAACGACTAGGAATAAGGAAGCAAGTCACGTGGCTAGTCCTGGTGCAGCCACGTGGCCTAATGAAATAATTCAAAAGCTGACAGTAAAGAGAAAATCAGAATAAAATATAAAATAAAGTTAAATAAAAGAGTGAACCATTAAAGTTGTACATCCTTTTGAGATCTACAACTTTGTAGAACTCAAAACCAAAATACATGTACACGTTATTATTTTTTGAGAGTATTTATTTGCAATAAACAAAAACATTTTATTTGTTTTTGATATTTTTTGGCATTTTAATATTATTATATTTACACTATATTATGTACATTATTAATCTAATTTTTAGGGATTTTTTAGATAAAGAAAGCACATGAAATATAGAGAAACATGGATAAATATGTACAATTTTTACAATACAGTTGGATCTTTTTTATTTATTCATGTTAATTATCATTAATTATCTACATAATATATTGTTGGTTATATCTAGTTAATTTTTTAATTAGTTATTTTAGGCTACAACAAAGGGTTCAAAACTCAATATATTTGTTGATGCATATGAGATTCATCACTCTCCATTTACCACCCACTAAATTTTAATACCACATATATTATCTGTGGAATTCCAATATGTATGTGGGGCTTTATAAGAAGCCTCACATTCGTTGTACTAATTAGAAATTATAGTAGAAGATCCGACCCCTTGAGGCCTCCTCTCATGGTTTAATCTCGCTCCTTAGGGAGTAGGGTTCCACATAAAATCCCAAGATGTTCATGTTTGGTTTCCCATTATGATTCACTTCCGTGCTTTATTTCTTTTCAACATGGTATCCGAGCAGTCGAAACTAGGGTTTATTGTGGAAGCTTTAATTATTGTGTACATATTAGAGAGGGATTCAAAATTGAGAATTTATATCATGATTATATTCATGCTCATGATTTGTACATGTTCAAAGTTTCTGAAGAGTTCAAAAATATATCATTTGCATATGTGCAAGTTCTGGCCCAAATTCTGTAGATGGTCGTCAACAATCTATAGGTTTTCGACGAAACCCTAATTTTGCTTCCTTGCAACACATCCAAATCACCACCATCAACTCCAAGAACAAGATCCAGGAAAGGCATTGCGACCACCTGCAATGCTCCTAATTTGTGTATTCAGTAAACACGTGCAATCTTAGGATTCAGAGCGCTCCAAACCCTAACGACGAATCAAGGCAATCAACAATGGCCATTTGAAAAAATATTTAAAGCAACAACCTGCGAAACCCAACATCGCTACAAGGTACACAAGGCTCTTCTATCTTCATGTCGATGAATCTAGGCCCCTGTAAGCAGCAACCATCTTCTTCCTTTGCGCAAGGGCATTCTCTACCACCTCCACTATCAACGACTCTTCAAATACGAGATCCAACGACAGGCAGTTGCACCGCCTCCCCAATCCAGTCATCCGTTCACGTAATCCGCCACAACATCATCAGAGAGAGACACCTGAGAAGAAGTAAAGCCCTCCCAGCCCCACCTCCCTTCCTGTGATGACAACACAACACGAATCTAGCATGCATGAGACCCATGAGGTGATCTCCCGTTGCACTTTTCCAGATCCAGGCAACAATGGCTATTGTTTCCCCATATGGGAACCCTATCCTTAGGTGAGATGAGTTGGGTTCTATCAAAGGAAACACTGTTAGATGTAACATAGGCCACATTCAATATTTTTTACCTTCAAATTTTTAAAGGACCAAGAGGGGACCTCTGTTATTTTTTAAAAAATAAAGGGCCTGAAAAAACAAAAGGCGGGGAGAAAGTGTGGCCATGATGCTCTTGTTCCTGGGCTCCTGGGTTTGTGTTCTTTCCCTTTTTATCTTCACCCTCTCTGTCCACGCCTAGTAGTCCTATTTTCTGGAACAAGAAAAAAAAATTAAAATGACCTACAAAATGAAAGAGATTAGAAGCAGAAAAAAGGAGGGTCCAATGAAGAGCAACTAGTCTAAAAAAGGAGGCCATGAATTTTGGAAAAAAAGTTGATCGTGTAAAAAAGGGCCATATGAGAAAAAGGATAGCTAAAAAAAGGAAAGCAAGGGGAAAAAGAAGAAGTTGTAAAAAAAGAATAGCCAATAAAAATTTATTTTGTTTTCTCCCAACTTGGTGAGTCATGCTCTTATTCTATCAAGTATGTGAGAAAGGGGGAGTGAGACGTGACATATCCTTCTTCTTGAGACGTATTTCAGGATTTCTACTGCCAGTCCGTGACTAACATACCGACACTTCAGACTATTACTGCTATCAACAACCTTCCCGAGCATTGACTACTTCGATAGGGTGTCTCTATCCCAGACTACTACTCCGCGCCAGATTTTTGTCTTTTACAACGATTCTTCTCCTGACATGACCTTCTTGTTGCAGCAACTACTACATGCATGATTGATGTTCTTTTGACTTGACCTGATCCTCGCAGTGAGGGGAAGTGTTGATGTAATAGTTGGCAATTGGATCTATCCAAGATTCAATTGCCACCCACTAAATTTTGGTCCCACGTACTATCCGTGGGATTCTATTCTGTCCGTGGGGCTGCATAACGAGCCCCACACCTCCTGTATTCATTGAAAAATTCTAGGAGAAGATCCGATCTTTTGAGGCATTCTCTCATAGTTTCATCCTGCTTCTTAGCGAGTATGGTTCTACGTAAAATCCCAAGATATTTATGTTTGGTTTCTCGTCCTGATTCACTTCCACACTTTATTTATTTTCAACACTAATTACCAAAATATTGAAAATAATAATGCTACTCTACCTATTACGAGATCAGGGATGCCCCCTTTGCACAAAAAATTGAAAATGCTTATTTTAGAGTTATATTAATATATATATATATATATATATATGTTAGTCTTTAAATTGTCAAACTTAAAGTTTGTCCCTTATAAAAATGAAAAAGTTTGGATACTGGTGCTATATCAATATTTTCGAGGGTCACATCCCTATATTAATTTGTTAAATATAACGATTTGATAAATATACCTTAACTGTAGGATTAAATTCAATATACCTTAACTTGTTAAATATAATGTATTGATCACTATACATTTGATCAATTAATTATGGGCAAATATAGAGTTACACTTGTTGCAATATTTGCCCCGAAAAATGCAACTGAGTTTGCACGTGGACCTTACCGGCGGGTTCTCTTGAAGGGAGGGGAAAGAGCGAGACAGAAAGCGGGGGAAGAAATGGACGCAACCGTGGCGAGGTGTCTGGTCAACACATCCAACTCTCTCATCGTCGCGGCCCGTATCCGTTGTCGACGCCCAGTCGTTGGTGGCTTCCAGCTCTCCGCATTCTGCCCTTCTCAGGCCATCCGCGGAAGCGGAAGTGGCATCCGTCCGTGCCGACGATGCGGCTCATCGCGCCTTCCTTTCTGCGCCTCCTCCGTCTCGTCCACTCCCTCAAGATGTCCCCCCTCCTCCGATCCCGCCGGTGGCTCCATCGGAGGAATCGACGAGACGAAGGTCTTGGGAGGGGGAGCGCTGCGAAGTTCAGGTCCTGGAGTGATGTCCTTCACGGCAGTGTTGCTGGGTTGGCTTGGTGCAGAGAACAAGCATCTGAAGAGGTACGCAGAGATGTACAAATCAAGAGGGATGCGTGTGACGAGCTTGGTGATCGGACCTGGTGAATTATTGCGGGTCGATCTGGGGAAGATGGTGGAACAGAGGATTGCGGGCTTCGCCAGAGACCTTGTTTCCCTCGTGACGGAAGAGGGGAAATATGGCAAGGAAAGCTGTTTGCTCTTCCACACCTTCAGCAACACTGGCTGGCTCGCGTATGCCACTGTCTTCTTCTTTTTTAGTCCATTGTTTCTTCTTCACGAACAAAGGAAATGGAGCCCTCGGTTTTTAATTACAGGCCTCGTTTTTGAATTGTAACAAAGAAGGGTCCTATATTAGCTTCAACGATCCTTTTATGTCGACGTTACATTTGCTAATCTTTTTTTGTCATCTCCCATATCCTTTTAGTAACTCGAATGAGTTCTAAACGTCATATGTCGGATATGTCGATGCCGTAACTGCTTTCCCTTAGGTCTGTTCGAAGCTGATGAATGTTGTTATATCAAAATTGTGTTGGGGACAAGTAGTATGTTATTTGAAGTGTTGAGGGGGAATGGATATGTGGAGAGCATGCCCGAGGGGTGGGAGCCTTAGGTTGGTCCCCCATCACTAAGCTACGATTTACATAGAATATATTAGAGAGGAAATGATTAGAGGGGAAACGATTATATATTTAACTGGCTTATAACAAAGCAAGCTAGCAAATCTTGAAAAAGTCAAGTTGGGGGTCAGACCAAGTTCGTTTCTTGCCAAGGCAAGCTCCCTTTTGTTTTTTTGTACCCGAGAAGGGAAAAGAAGAATCATGGGATGCTTTTGAATCCCGAAGGCATCTCCCTAGAAAGTAGTAGTACTATTTCTTAGTTTATCTATTGTATAATGATTCATCTTGAGAGATTCCGATGTATGATCATGGATACGAGTATAAGAAAATCTAGCAAAGTGGAGAATTGCAAAGTTTTCAACCACAAAGACTAATCAATCTCCATTTCCTTTCAATCACGATTCCACTTGTTAGTGATGTATCCTATGGTTTTTAATTATTATTCATTGTAACTCGTAGGCGCGCTTATGTATTTTCTCCTCTTTCGAGCTTTCTAGGGCTTCATCCTATAAGGATCCCTAGACCTCCGGAATAAGACATGCTATTTTATTCTCTTTCACATGGTATCAGAGCAACGGTCTTAGACTGGTGTTCTGACCTAAACTTTTCCCCATCGTCAAGCCTCTTCTCAGTGCCGTCTCCTCACACGTCCCCCTTCCCTCCAGTCCTCGCGTGCTTCTCTTGCACGCTGGAGGCCCTATAGGACTCCTTGCGATGCAAGATTTGACGTAAACCTCCAGGCGAACTCGCCGCTAGCGCCTCTAGGACTCCCTCTCCTCTCGCGATCCAGGTCCTCTCCTCCACGCCCCCTCGCGATCCAGGTGATCTCGCCCTCTCGCGATCCAGGCAGTCTTCAATCGAGTACTCGAGCGCTGACCTCTTGCACAAGAAGCCCCGCCAGGACCTCACCTATGCCGCCTATCCTCACGCCTGCGCGTCATCATGCCTGTGCGCCATCTTCAAGCCCTGTGCACCATCAAACTTGCGCAGGAAGTCCCACAGGGCGCTCTCCTCACGCCTGTGCATCGTCTCCAGGCCTCCAACAACATCCTCGAGCGTCGCTTATCTTCTAGCCAGCATTGCAAGTGCCGCTAGGGCACCCTACTCGCATCCCTATGCTACCTCTCTCTGCTGACTCCTTATCAAAGTATTATTCGGTCTCCGTGATGGTTGAGTAATATTACAAGAACTACTTAGGTCAATTTTTTTCTTGATCTACACAACCACCATGGCATCCGCAGAGCCCAGCTGCCCAAGCCCCTGTACCCAACTTCTTCTGTGATGGTACAAGACACTTCTATTAAACTAAAGGGCTCCGAGAACTATGTACCATGGTCTCGATCATTCAAGGTGTTCATTTGTGATCAATGGAAGAACTACGTTCTTGCTAAAGATCCTCCAAAGGAGATAGATAAGGACTATGAAACCTGGTACGTGGACAACTGCCAAGTGATTACCTGGAGGACCCATTGATCCGAACATAGCATCAAATCTTCTCTACAAGGAGACGATGAAAGGCAATGTGGGAGAGCCTTGAGAATACTTACTCCCAAGAGACAACATAGTCCAGACTCTCAGATATCTACACACGGATTTGGTATGCAAATCAAGACGATACATCCTTGATAGAGTACTACCGACTCCTCACAGGCCTGTTTGAGGAGCTTCTCATCTTTCAGCCTACTTGTTGTGACAAACAAATAGGAGAACACACAAAGTGGCAAGTGTATTGCTTCTTATCAGAATTACATCCACGATACAAGCTGGTGAAGGACTAATTTCTTACTGCTGCGGCTCTACCCACTCTTGAGACCATCTTTGGTCGACTACAGGATTTTGAATCCCCTTCACCCCCTCTGTCTGCTGAGACTACAACACATTTTGCTAGAGGACAATCTAAGCTATCTAACTACCAAGGGGACGCAAGCATGATTTTGGCCGTGGTCGTGGCCGTGAATGTGATTTAGGACGCGGACGTGATCCTACTACTATGTGCTATCCATCATGCACACATTGTGGGCATCTGAACCATCTGTCCGAACGTTGCTGGGCAAAGTTTGGTATGCTTTTTAATGCCAACCGTGGCACTTATGATCTTGCAGACACCTTTCATGATCAGCTTTCTAGTGACAGTCAGACTTCCTTTACTGCATCTGAGTATGCTCGTCTTTGACAACTGCTACAGAACTATGCTAATGACACCACTGCTTCTGCTTCTGCTTCTACTGCTATTCTGGCCACTACATCAGGTACAATTGTCAGCTCTGCTTCTATATCTACTCCTGCGTGGATCATTAACTCGGGTGCCTCAACTCATCTGACGGGAGAAGGTAGTCTTCTCAGCTAGGGGTGCTAATCGAATCGAATACCTTTGAATCTATGAGGATTCTAATTCAATTCATTATAAAAGTTTCGAATCCGAACTCGAATCGAATTTCAAACGAATTTACTAACTTAAATTCAGATTCAATTCATTTAAAGTTTCAAACATTCAAAATCGATCCATCAACATAGTAGATAAAAGTGCCTAATTTTTATAATTATTATGTCTTTTACAATCTAAATATACTCTTTTCAAAATGATGAAGAAATGTATAAATACAATATAATTATATGAGCCTATAAAAGAGATATAATATCATTGACGAAAAAGCTGAACACATTATAATTATCATTGCATGTTAGAATAAGACAAGATCAGACTTATATAGAAAGTTGATACAAATTAATAATATTATTTGAAATAATGAGAATGGTAAAAAATAATGTAGCAAGATAACACCTCTTCATTAAGCGTGAGGATCTTCATTATCAAAAACAGAGCCATGAAAATGACATATATGAATTTTTGATATACAATGGAATAACTTGCATTTTGGTGAGAATAACTTGTATATTACTCATGTGATGATAAATGTCGCATTGACAGTGATAATCATCATGGATTGCCATGCCAGGAATCAAAACAACAAAAAAGCGAAGGGGATATATCATGAATCATGATAAATTTCGTATCACGATAAATGTTAAGGAGGAACATGAAGTAGCAAATCGTCATTTTCACATGTTAGGAGAAAGGCCACCATAATCTATCGTTGGTGTTTAGGGTCTTTGGTAGATAATGAAAGGGAGAATGGAAAAGGCAGTGTAAAAAATGTGGGAACATGAAAATAAATGTGTAAATGAGGATTTAGAATAACAATCAACATTTGATCTTTCCTATTATATTTCAGGAGTAATATTTTTTACTCTTTTTTATATTTGATATTTAGTCCTTAACTAATAAGATTATACACACATATATATATATATATGCATATTAGATTTGATATGGCTTAGAGTTTTGTATATACACTTAACGCCTCAAAATTTCTGAGTAGTATGCTAAGATTGATTATTGTACTTATACAAAGTAAGTCATACTTAAGCTACTTTCACTAGGATAAAATAATAAGTAAAGACATAAACTTAGATGTTTTGTATAACCGACGCATGAAGAACCCACATTTCTAACTCATAATATTTCGCAGTCAAACCAGTTGAACTTAGTTATAAAGAGGAAAGGAAAGAGGTTGGATCTCATTAGAGGGCTTAATGTTGCATATACATGTCACGCATTGACAAGTCACGTCGGTATAGTGTGATACTATGAGTAAGGAAATCGTAGCGGTGAAGGGTGAACATGATAAATCATATCAATGGAGCCTAGATATGATTATAAGTTTAAATTTAACCACTTAATAAATGTAGCATGTTGGTTTGAGAGTATCTTTAGTTTGCACATGTTATGCTCAGTGATATAATGCAAATGCTAAATCTTTCGATGTAAACGAAATGTAGTAGCTTTTTAATACATATTCATACACTCTTTTCTACATCTATTTACTTACAGAGTCAAATTCCTAAGTAGTACCTGGGAATTACTTAAATACCCAAGTACTACTTAATGTTTTTTTTACTTAAAAACTAGAGAGGTGTCGCATGTTGAACATGCGACACCCCTTAAGTTTTTTTTTACCCAGGAACTACGTCGGTGACGCATGTTGGATATGCGCTATAGATAACGCATATTCAACATGCGATATTAAGCCTAAATAAGCCCCGCGCCCAGCGGCCTTCCCATTTCCCGACCCTTGCCCTCGTGCCCTTCGTTCTCCAGCACCCCAGCCGCCCCCGACGCCAACCTCAGCACTTGCATCTTGAGATCTCCTCCTCTCTCAAAAACCCCCCTTTTGGTCACTCCTAGCCCCGCGGAACAATCCTTTTCCGTGTTTTCACTGATTGGCACCGTCCTAGGCGTCCCCGCTTCTCATTAGGGCTAATCACTTGTTGCGAACAATTGGACTTGGTAAAACGTTTTCTTTAGTTATTGTTTGTATCATATGCATGTTCTTTTCATTTCTCGAATGTATGACGTTTGCTTGTACGTTGTGCCACGTATTAGGTTAGAATGAAGCAGTTGTATTGTATGTGTCATTTGAGTAGTACACTCATGTGCGGATCGTCAACCAACGTGAGGGGGTTTGTGTTGACTCCTAATATGACATTCGATGAGATGTTGAACTTGGTTTTTCGTAAGTTCAACTTGGATGTTGACAGTCAAAAAATCCGATTATTACATCGCATCCCCCGAGGCCCAGGGGAGGAACCGTCATTTTCATCTATTGTCGATGATGATGATGTGCAGGCAGTTCTTGTGTACGCTCGGACCATTGGGAAATCAATACCTACCGATATTTATGTTGAAGATGTATCTGTGAGCGAAGTCCCCACTGTTATGACTAACAAGGGACCTTCTGGAGTCCCGAGCACACAAGCAGCAGTTGTCCGCAGCACGCAACCAAGAAATGTCCCAACCATGGGACCCTACTTTGATACAGATGCGCCTGTAACGCAGCTAAACACGGTTCAGCATTTGGGCTTGAGTGAGCCGTTGCTGCGAGAGGTTAACCGGATGGATCAGGATTTCATCCCTTGGGGGACCGATGATGACTTGGAAGAAGGTAGCGAAGATGTCGAAGATGATACGATGGACGAGGAACTCTCAACTGATGAACAAACCACGCATACTATTACACCCCGTATACCCTTTTTTGGGGTTAGAGGGTCAAATACTCGTTCAACATATGAAGACGACATTCGAAGCAAGTCTAGACTTGATGGTGTTGCTGACGAAATCCGCAAGGGTAGGACGTTCAAATGTAGGGAGGATTTGGTTTACGCTGTGAAGAAGTTCCACATTCTATCACATTATGACTTCATTGTCAAGGAATCCACCAGCTTGATATGGTCGGTTTTTTGTACGCAGAGATCAAATGGTTGCGTTTGGTATTTACGAGGACATTTCAGAAAATTTGATGGACTGTGGGTGATCTCCAAGGTTGTTGGGGCACACACTTGTATAAACCCAACAGTTAATCAGGATCACCCTCAGTTGGACTACAAATTCATGTCCAGATCATTGCTAACTCTTGTTAGGGATGACCCTAATGTTCGTGTATCAAGTTGTAGAGCTCACATCCACGAGATGTACAACTACTGGGTTTCAAGGAAAAGGGCTTGGGATGCTCGAAGGAAGGCCATTGGAATCGTATTTGGTGACTGGAAGAAGTCATACGCTGAAATGCCATTGCTCGAAGGAATTGTTGGGCGTTAGGCCACTGCCCGCAGACATAGTTGGCAGCAGGGTGTCAGCAAGCTGGCTGTCCACCAATTTTTCAGAGTTGGCTGAGGATGCAGACGAGCTAGTCGTACAGAGACACGCTCGAGCGTACATTTTACAGTTGGTTGGTGGAGTCCTATTCACGGACAAGTCTGGGTCCTTGGTTTCACTTATCGCTCTACCACATCTACATGATTTCGAGTTTTCTGGGACACTGAGCTGGGGATCAGCCGTACTTGCATACCTTTACAGGCACCTATGTTTAGCAGCAGACATGGCGACCGAGGAGATTGGAGGCTCGGTCATACTCCTTCAGCTATGGGCATGGGAGCATTTCCCCCACATTGCTCCCGTTGTTAGGGACGACAGAGAATGGTACGGGCGCCCGTTAGGAGTCCGCTGGGCAACGGCGTTTGCCCATCGTAGACAGCCCACACACGTGGTGAGACCCTACAGGGATGCTTTTGACTTGCAATCACCCGACTAGGTAATTTAACATTCACAAATTTTTCCTATATCAACAAAAGAAATACTAATCGTAATACAATTTTTGCATTCAGGTATTTTGGACTCCCTATACCGATGAGATCCGCGCCCATCTCCCAGCTAACTCTCATGAAGGCGAACACATTTGGAGAGCGGAAGTGCCTTTGATATACTTCCACATTGTGGAGTATTACTACCCAGATCGTTTCAAGAGACAATTTGGGGGTCTTCAAGATATTCCAATGCGTTGCTCCACCTTTCAAGAACTTCACGCTATCGATTTGAGGGGGAAAGTACATGTAGATTGGAGGGCAAAACACAGCTTGCATATTGCCCGGTGGGATGAGCGGGAAGTTAGAATTATTCGCATCGATCGGTCCAGAGGGGTATTCGCGACGCCCGCATACGAGCAATGGTATCGGACCATTACTCGAAGATTTGTTGGACGTTTGGGTGCAACTCTGGAAAGCAACGTAAGTACTCGAACTATAATTTTTTTGGTAAATTAATTAAGAAAACTGTTTCATATTTACATCTATGTCTTTTCCTTGAATGCAGCTCGCTTTGTGGAGCCGTGTCTATGACATTGGACACGAGGAATGCCGCGAGATTGCGGCACAAGCGAAGGCGGAAATGACGGAGTGGCTGTCATTACAATTTGCAGATGCGGTCACGTTACATGACGAGCGTGCAGATGTGGCTAGGGAGGAGGCAAGGCGAGGAAGGGCAAGAGGACAGGGAAGAGGAAGAGGTCGAGGTAGGGCGCGTGAACAAGTCGCGGAACCCATGGACTACGAAGAAGCCGCTGCGGAAGATGAAGTCATTGCGCAAGGAGACTACTTCACACCTGCCACCGAGCGACCACGAGAGGACTTGCCAACGCCTCAGGCACCGTTGAGGCATGGATTGGACGCCAGCCAGACACGACCAACTTACTGCACACTAACGCCGCCGTCGATGCCAACGTTCGAGGAAGATGTGCCAGGATCCTCTCAAATCCACATGATAGACGAAGCGAACCGTCTATTACCGTTCCATCCTCCAGATTCTACGATTACATACCAGCGGAGGAAAAAACGTTGACTTGTAATCATTGTAATTTTTAATATGATGCAAAAAATGTAATGTATATTCATGAACAAGTCTACTTATATTAAATATTTGGAATGTCTTCTTTGGGTCATACATCTTTCATTAGAAACATTTGATGTTTGGAATGTCTGGAATGTTTGCAATGTCTGGAATGTTTGTAAAAAGATGTCTATTTACATTAGAAACATGGAATTGGCATGCTTTTTCAAGGGTTTTTAGAAACATGAAATTCCATAGCCCACACCTGGCCAGACCTTATCGAGGGAAATTTCCTGTAAGGATGACGCATATTGAAAATGCGTTATATGTTGAAATTTCAAAGCCCCCACCTGGCCAGCCATTTTCGAGGAGATTTTCCTGTAAGGATGACGCATATTGAAAATGCGTTATCAGTATACTCTACAGGCTATCGGACCATTGGACGAGACGAGTCATTTTCGAGGGAAATTCCCTGGAAAAATGTCGCATATACAACATGCGATACCTCTACAGAACATTTCGAGACCAGGCATCTTCGAGGGGAATTCCCTGGATATATGTCGCATGTTGAATATGCGTTATCTATAACGCACATCCAACATGCGTCACCGACGTAGTTCCTGGGTAAAAAAAAAACTTAAGGGGTGTCGCATGTTCAACATGCGACACCTCTGTAGTTTTTAAGTAAAAAAAACATTAAGTAGTACCTGGGTATTTAAGTAATTCCCAGGTACTACTTAGGAATTTGACTCTTACTTACAAATGAATTTGAATAGATGCATGTCAACCTTTTGATGTAATTATGCTATAATTACTTGCACAGGAATATTCAGAAAAGATCCTAATTATCAATCCAGAGTAGTTGTTACATGTATATACGCAAATATGTATGTATTATATGCATGTATTTGTAGGTACTATGTATATATAAATACATTGTTATATATATATATATACGTATGGATATAAAATATCGAATCGAATCGAATTATTATCGAACGAATTCAGATAAATTCAGATTCGATTCATTTGGGAATTGAATCCCCAAGTTAAATTCAAATCCAGCTCATTTGGTTTCGAATCAAACTTTTTTCGAATTTTATCGAACGAATCCTAATCGAATTCGAATGATTCAGTTCAATTAGCAGCCCTATTCTCAGCTCTTTACGTCCATCTTCCATTGTGAAGACTGTTCGTGTTGCAATGAAGCCCATTCACTTATTACTGTTGTAGTCACTATGGAGTTTTCCTCCAAACTTTGCCGTACTGGAGTTCACTACACTCTTGACTTTCCTCTTAGTCTATTATTTGTTCACAAGCTATGCACTGAATTTAACTGTCGTGTTATATTTGATGAGTTTTGTTATTTTCAGAACATCCGGACGAGATAGATTTTTGGTGGGGACTTGAGAAAAATGATCTTTATTATCTAGACATCCCCTCTGACTTTGATTTTGCCGGCGCTTCATCCGTCTCCATCGATCCTCTACTCTGGCATCTTCGTCTCGGCCATCCATCTGCCAAAGTCCTCTCTTTAATGTTCCCCGAACTCTCTATGCTCAAGCCTTTTGAGTACGAGGCATGTCAGTTCGGGAAACATCATCGAGTGTCGTTCCCTGCTCGTATTGAGCCTCATCGTGAAGTTCCTTTCTCTTTAGTCCATTGTGATATGTGGAGATCGTGTCCGGTCCATACTCTGAGTTGACATAAGTATTTTGTTGTTTTTGTTGATGATTACAGTAGGTCGCCTTGGGTCTATCTTTTAAAAGAACGTTCGAAGATAATAATACTGTCAAAACTTCTTTCATTATGTCAAAAATATTTTCTCCTCTGGTATACAAATTTTCTGTTCTGATAATGCTTTGGAATTTACCCAACATGTCCTAACAAACTTCTCTGCGTCTCAAAGTACCATACAGCAAACCTCATGCCTATATACGTCCCAACAAAATGGGATCGTCGATATAAAACTCAGACATCTCCTAAATATTGCCCGCACACTTCTTACTCACAGGAAAGTTCCAAAAACTTATTGGGGTGATGCTTTTCTGATTGCCGTCCATCTTATCAACATAATTCCATCTCCAACCCTAAAGGGATCCACCCACTTCTCTCTACTTTACCCAACCGAGTCACCCTTACCTCTTCCCTTGCGAATCTTCGGATGTGCGTGCTTTGTCCATAATTTTCACACCGTAGACAAAGTTTCTCCTCGTGCAATCAAATGTGTCTTCCTTAGTTACTCTCGTACTAAAAAAGGTTACATGTGTTATGATCCAACTAGACATCGCTATTATATCTTTACAGGCGTAACCTTTTTTGAACGGACCGGTTTCTTTATTCAATCTGTTACAGATGTTCCTCTGGATCTCCCACCTCTACACATTGTCTATAAGCGCAGACAAATATCTTTACCATCAGATGCCCCTTTACCTGTTTCTTTGTTGCAAGATGATATACCTTCTACAAGTGTCCCCTCCACAGCCGTCCCGGATGATCCTCAGGAGTCTCCAATTGCTCAAAAAAGGATTAAGAGGTAATGTACTTCTCATCCCATGTCTTATTTCACTTTTACCGCTAGTTTATCTTCCACTGATAGACGATATGCGGATGCTCTCATGACTATTTCTATTCTGATAGACCATGATAGCGCGTTGTAGGATTCAGGAAGGCGAAAGGCCATGAATGAAGAGATGGATGCTCTTATTTCCAGGGGGACATGGGATCTAGTACCGTGTCCCAAGGAGACTAGACTTGTGGCATGCATATGGGTTTTCACGACCAAGCAGTCACCAGACGGATCCATTGACCGATTGAAAGCTCATCTTATGGCCAAAGGCTTTACACAGACATATGGAGTGGATTAGTTTCAGACATTCTCACCGGTTGCACGAATTGGATCAATAAGGACTATACTTCAGTGACAACTAATAAGAACTGACCTATCTTTCAGTTGAATGTGAAAAATGCGTTCCTATATGGCAACCTTGATGAGGAGATGTACATGATGCAGTCTTCAGGTTATGAAGTCGAGGGAGAGTGTGTATGTCGACTTCGCAAGGCAATATATGGTATGAAGCAGAGCCCAAGAGCATGGTTCGACAGACTTACTGCAGAAATCAACACTCTTGGCTTCCAGAAAACAACCTCTGACTATTCTGTGTTTGTCAGAAGACGAACAACTGGTATTGTTATACTTGCAGTCTATGTGGATGATATGGTTGTCATAGGTGATGATGATAAAGAGATACTTGAGATCAAGGCCTTCCTCCAAAAGGTGTTTGTTACCAAGGACCTTGGTCCACTACGCTACTTCTTGGGCATAGAAGTACTACGCACGACAGAAGGTCTTCACCTCTCCCAGAGTAAATAGTGTTTGGACATCCTTATTAAAGGTTTGCTAAAGTTGAGAGGAGCATCTACTGTAAAATTCCTTTTAAAAACAAAGGAAAGTATCACAAAGCACCTGTGATACCTGCTATGCTCTATTGATCAAAACGTTGACCTTTGAACCATAGACATGTGCAGAGAATGATAGTAGCAGAAACGAAAATGCTAAGGTGGGCGTTTGTTCTTACACGAGAAGATCAGATTTTGAATGATGCAATTAAAAGGAAAGTTGGTGTTGCTCCAATAGAGGACAAGATGAGAGAAAACCGCTTACGATGGTTTAGTCACTTGTAAAGGAGGTCGACTGATGTATAGAAGATGCTAGATTTGTGATGTTGAGCCAAGTAAGAAAGGGCGAGTAAGGCTTTAGTTGTTTGGAATACGACTATCCGAAGGGATCTTAGTTATTTGGATATAATCTCGAGAATGGCCCAACATAGATCTGAATAAAGGTAAAGAATCCATGTAGCCGACCCTATTTAATATGGGGAAATACTTTGTTGTTGTAACTAATGAAAATCGGATTGCATCACCATTTGAAGATAAAAGGTTTTTTCGAATCAACTTTTGAAGCGAAAAGATGTGAGACATACTCTTGATATGCATCTAAACTCAGTGTCCACGAAAAGCTTGAAGATGAAGCTTATTGCAATATTTTTGATGGTAGACAATGGAAAAATACCAATAGTACTTTTCTTACGTCTCAAAGGGAAGAAGTACTATAATAACTGTTATGCATGCCATAATTTTCAAGATCGTAGTGAATGCAACCTATGATGACCATTCAATTTAGTTGTAGCATATGAGGTTCAACCATGTTAGTGAGAATAGCCTGTATACCTTGATTTGGAGGAATTATCTTTTAGATGTTAAGAATGAAAAGATAGAATGTTGTACTTATTTCTTGGTGGAAAAGTAATCGAGAGTTATATTCAAAAGTAACTCATCCTTTAGGAAGGCACAAGTTTTGGATTTGATTGACTCAGATTTATGTGATTCTCTAATGGTTAGCTATCTTGACAGTGCATTTTACTTTGTCATCTTCATGGATGTTTATGGAGAAGAGACAACTTAGACAAGTACTTGTCCTATACATTAACCTCATAAAGAATATGTATGATATGGCTTTATCTTGTGTAAGGATCCAATATGGGAAGACTGCCTATTTTGACTTCAACAGTGGTTTACATCAAGGTTCAACTTTGAGTCCATTTCTTTTTACTTTGATTATGGACGAGTTGACAAGTCACATTTAGGATGAGATACCTTAGTGCATGTTGTTTGCTTATGATATTGTGTTGATTTATCAGATTGGAAATGGAGTAAATGAGAAGCTTGAGGTCTGGAGATATGCATTGGAGACTAAAAGATTTCGTATAAGTAGGGCTAAGACTGAATATATAGAGTGTATTTTTTATGGAAGCAATGATGGAAGAATCGAGGTGAAGACATGTGATGATAATATTCAGAAAGAGGGATTCTTTTAGATATCTGGGATCTATTTTGCAACATGACGGAGGAAATTGATGGAGATGTTGCTTGGGCTTATCTTGGGTCATTCTCGGGCTTAGATCCAAAATACTAAGATCCTTTCGCATAGTCTCATTCCAACACTTCTTGGGCCTTCTTTACCCTCTCTTAGATGACTCAACATCCCAAAACTCGCATCTCCTAACCGGTGCATCAGCTGACCTCCTTTGCAAATGACCAAAACACCTTAAGCGGATTTCTCGCATCTTATCCTCGATCGGAGTTACACCAACTTTCATTCTGATTGCATCATTTTGAATCCGATCTTTACGTGTGTGTGTCCACACATCTACCTTAGCATTTTCATTTCTTCTACATTCATTCTACACATGTCTATGGTTCACAGGCCAACATTCAGATCCATAGAGCATAGCAGGTCTCATGGTTGCTTTGTAAAACTTTCCTTTAATTTTTAAAGGAATTTTCTTATCACAGAGAATAGAAGAGGCTCCTCTCCACTTTAGCCAGCATGCATTTATTCTATTAGTAACATCTCCATCAATTTCCCCATCATATTGCAAAATAGATCCCAGATATCTAAAAAAAATCTCTCTTCTGAATGTTATCGTTACCAATCTTCACCTCGATTCTTTCACTATTGCTTCTATCAAAGGTGCACTCCATATATTCCATTTTAGCCTCACTTATACGAAATCCTTTAGTCTCCAACTCATGTCTCCAGACCTCAAGCTTCTCATTTACTCCATCTCTAGTCTCGTCAATCAACACAATATATCATCAGCAAATAACATACACCAAGGTAACTCGTCCTGAATGTGACTTGTTAACTCGTCCATAATCAAAGTAAAAAGAAATGGACTCAAAGCTTAACTTTGATGTAAACCACTGTTGATGTCAAAATATCCAGTCTTCCCAGACGGGGTCCTTACACAAGATAAAGCCCTATCATACATGTCCTTTATGAGGTTAATGTATAGGACAAATACTTGTCTCTCTTGCAAAACTCTCCACAATATCTCTCGTGGGACATAATCATAAACCTTCTCCAAATCAATAAAGAGAATATGTTCTTCCTTTTAGCTCTATAAATTTCCATTATTCTCCTCAGCAAATGGATGGCTTCAATAGTTGAGCGACATGGCATGAATCCGATTTGGTTTTCTTTTACGTTGGAAACTTGCCTCAAGCTTCTTTCGATCACACGTTCCCAAATTTTCATAGTGTGACTCATCAGCTTGATACCTCTATAATTTGAACAATTTTGAATGTCTCCTTTATTCTTATAAGAGGCACCACGATACTCCTCCAATCTTCATGCATTTTCTTGCTTCGCCAAATAACATTGAATAAATACGTAAGCCAAGTCAAACCGTGCTCACCTAAAACTCTCCATACTTCTACAGGGATGTCATCCGGTCCTACACCTTTCCCAGGACTCATAACCTTCAAAGCCTCCTCTACTTCCTTTCTTTGTATCCGTCTATAGCTTGCATGATTCAAGTAACTTTCACTAGCTAGATCACCCAAAGTGATCTCTCTATTTCCTTCCCTAATAAAAAGTTTATGGAAGTACTGCTCACATCTAGTCTTTATATCCTTCTGAGTAACAAGCACGCGACCTTCCTCGTCCATAGTGTATCTCACTTGAGATAGGTCAATAGAGTCGGGATTTTTATACAAAACTTCATAAGCTTTTGACTTAGCTTCGCTTACAGCCTTCTTTGCTTCCTTCTTCGCTATTTTGTAGTTTGTGACAGTTTCCTCTGTTCTATCCTTAGACATTGCTTTAAAGCATGCTCTTTTAATTTTTATCTTCTCTTGCACCCCTTCACTCCTTCAAGCCTCCTTTTGACTCAGAGCTCCTCCCTTTGACTCGCCTAGTATATCTTTGGCTACCTTTCGTATACAAGATGCTACTGCCTTCCACATCTCGTGTGCACTACCGCTACAATCTCAAGATAAGTCTTCTAAAACCTTCTCCCTGAAGCTCGCTTGCTTCAGTGGAAGATTCCACCATCTAGTTCTAGAGATCTTAGAAACCCTCCCTTTATTTACCGACCCTTTTATTTGTACATTCAAGACTAGCAAGCGATGTTGGGTTGTCATTCTCTCTCCTTGGAGTACTTTGCAGTCTTTACAACACAACCGATCTCTTCTCCTCAACGCAAAGTAATCTATCTATGTTCTAGTTGGCCCACTCTTATAAGTAATTAAATGCTCTTCCCTCTTCTTGATGAGAGTGTTTGTTATGAAAAGATCATATGCCGTTCAAAATCCAGGATGACTTTTCCCTCTTCATTTCTATCCCTAAAACCATGTCCTCCATGAACACTAGAATACCTTGAAGCATCTTTTCCCGCATGTCCATTAATATCTCCACTTATGCAAATCATCTCTCTTCGTGGGATTCCTTGTAAAATCTTATCTAGATCCTCCCAAAAAGCTTGTTTAGTCCTTTCATCTAAATCAATTTGCGGTGTATAAATTGAGATGACATTCAGAATTTCTTCTTCAAGCATCAATTTTAGCAAAATAATCTGATCCCTGATACTTTGCACCTCAACCACACAATCCTTCAAATCCTTATGAACAACCACTTCAACACCGTTTCTACCATTATCTTTATCTGAATACCAAAGTTTAAAGCATGTCTTCTCGATTTTCCTTGCTTTCTCTTCAACCCATTTAGTCTCTTGAAGACATAGTATATGAATCTTCCTTCTTTCCATTGTATCCACTATCTCCATCAATTTTCTAGTTATAGTGCCAATATTCCAACTGCCAATCTGCAACTTCCGTTGCAATCTCTTTTAGACTAACTTCTTTACTCGTATGCGTCCATTATGCGAGAATCCTTGTAAACAAGGTTGCAAAAGTCGGTAGTCGGTACTAGGTCGGTCGGGTCACTGACTAAGGGTTAATCGGTAGTCGGACGATTAATCGGATTTAGTCAGGCTTTAATCGACTTTGTTTTTTTACATATATAAATCATTTTTATACATATATTATAATATATTTACATAGATTTATATATTTTTTACTATCATAATGAATCAAAAGAAGTAATTGAATTCAAATAAAGCATTAAGCATATTAGAATAAGTTTGCTTTTAAAAAAGTAAGAAAATATGGTATCTCCAAGCAAAAATTGATTAACTAGTGGACTTAGTCGGAATTAGTCGGTACTCGGTCGGCCACCCCATTGACTAGACTAGTCGGACCTACTAGTCGGGCTAGTCGCGTGACTTTTACAACATTGCTTGTAAATTTTGGACTGCATCCGGGCGGTGATGCAGCGGAACTAGCTTAATTACCCACATGCGTTCCTCATGCGAGAACCCTTGCAATTTTTAAACTACATCCAAGCTGCAATGTAGCAAGCTTGCAAAAGTCGGCCGACTAGGCCGACTAGTCGGTCCAACTAGTCGAGTCGGGGGGGGGGGGGGAGGGGGGTAGCCGACTCGACTAGGGCCGACTAATCGGCCGACTTTTACAACAACCTTTTTAATTTTTTTTGTTTTTCACTTTTTTTAAAGCAAACATATTCTAATATGCTTAATGTTATATTTAAAGTCAATTACTTCTTTTGTTTTATCATGATGTCATATAAAATGTACAAATATATGTATATACATACGAATATATGTATAAAAAACTGATTTATATATTTAAAATAATTAAAAATTCAAAATCGACTAATGATCGACTAATTCCGACTAGTCGCCCGACTGCCGACTAATCCTTAGTAGGTGACTCCGCCGACTGAATACCGACTACCGCTTTCTGCAACCTTGCAATGTAGCGGTCCTTGCCAATTTTTCATTACATTCGGGCGATGCAACGCATCGCAAGTAGGGAATGCCCCAACAAAATCTGTATGTTTGCTTAAATCCATGTTGAAAAGATCCGACTGTCATGAGGCAACTTTCTAAATAGTATTTTTTTTAAATACTATTTAAAACGCCGGCTGTCGGCTACCTAAATCAACCCTTCTCATTTACCCGGCTTGGGACCGGCCATGGTTGAGTTAACAAAATTAGTTCTTGCAATTTGCAAAATTTTTCTTAGAATTGATCGATAATCTCAAGTAAATTGGTTGATCAACTTTGTCAACTTTCTATGTACGGATCGATAAACATTACAACATTGATCGATGACTGCTTGATCGACCTACTTTTTCATTGATAGATCAATTTTTGCCAGTGGTCATCACTTGTCGATCAGGTTTTTTGATATGATCAGTCACTATTCAAATGAAGCCTCAAATGGTCAGAAATTGATCGGTCAAATACTGTGTTGATTGATTACTATTTGTGAATGACCGATTATCTGTACAATATTTTTAAACATTGATCTTATTCCTATTTTGCACCCTAATGGCTATTTTGCGACCTTCAATGGCTATGCAGACCCTCCGTCATTTACGTACTCTATATATGGTTCTAGGCACTATTTGTAAGACAGATCTCATTTACACCATTCATATTTCAATTTTATATTGGTGAAGAGTGTTTTTGCATTATATTCTTTGAGAGCAACTTACCACTTCTGGATATGTGCATCGCATCTCTCCCCAATCCTCAATCACCATCTGAGTATCAATCTCTTGATGACTTGTTAGAGAAATCCTTCCTAGGTGATTCAACTCCAACTAGTTTTTCCAAGAAACTCTATCGTTGTTTGAAATCTGGGCTTATTGCTATTATGCTTGTCATTGATATACACTATATATATAAATATGTATAACATACAAGATCCTGACTTGATCAAAAACATCTATATATATCTGTTCTCTCCTAACGTCTATTTTGCCGGTGACTTGGTGTTTGATCTTAGCATTGTAGGTGGCTTGATGTTTGATCCAAGCATTGCGAATACCTTGATGTTCTATCCAAACATGCATGAACTTGTGGTGTTTGATCTGAAATTGAAGCCATTGGTGTTTGAACCATTGTAGTGTACTATGGTACGGAACTTTGGTGTATGATCCAAAGTGTGTAGGTCTTTGATGTGGGATCCAAAAATAAATATTTGTAAAAATGATTGGGTTATTTGTGACATTTAACTCGGTATAATGATTGTTTGATAGAGACAGGTGATTGGGAATCTTGAGTCTGACTTGGGTCGTGGTTTTCACCTAGTTGGGTTTCCACGCTAACATCTTGACGCTAGTGGTTGCTCATATTGTTTGATATTTATGCGTATTGTTTGGCAATTTTTTAATAGGCTATTATTTGCAATATCTATTATTCACCTCCCCTTTAGCAATATCCTATTCTACATGTATCCACAATACATACACATGAAAATAGACATATACCTATACACATATCTACCTATATATAGACACAAACATATACACGTACACACATGTAAATAGACAAACATACAAACATACATACATAATATATATACATAAACACAAACACACATACACATACTATATATATATATTTAGTTAATCATAGATTGTTCTTAGGTGATATATATCTACATATATATACATACCGATACATATACATATGCATGTGTTCATGTAGACATTTATACACAAATGCACAAATATCCACACAGGTATACATATAAGTTGGGTTGATATTAGATTGTAATTAAAGTGTTTTTTTTTGTTTTGATAGGAAAAGGGTGGAGTCCCAAGTTGGGACCCACCTCAAAGAAAATTTTATATAGTATTAGTGAAAAACGATTAGGTTACATCATTCCAAATCCAAAGCAATGCCCTACAATGTTCAATCACATTCTCACTAGAAAAATGTTGTCCACGAAAATAACCTCATTTCTTCAACACCAAATGGCCCACATCACTACGAATGAATAGGAGTTGTCCTCATGTCCATTTCCATACACCACTCTGATGGATCTCTAAAAATTCGTGTCACGATTTTGCTGATTCTGCTTTGAGCCAAGATGTGTTAGGCTGTTAGCCTTCCTCCAGACCTCCATGGAGTGACAACATGTATAAAAAAGATGTTCAAATCTTCTGACATTAAGCCACATCAGAACGGGTGAAGGCGGGAGAATTACGCTCATTCTATAACCGTTTGTGGCACGGTGGTGCATTGGGATCATGAAGTGGGCGCGTCTCTTTGCTCATACTTTCAGGAGTTTAAGCGGGAGGAGACCGCGGGTAGGTTGGGGGTGACGTGGTAGGGGTGTGAAGAGGATCTCTAAGAGTCAGGTGGTCACTTTGCTTCGCTAGTCATTGAGGACAATACCAAGGCGACATTATTTCAACTCAATGTAGATGGAACGTCGGGACCTAATGGATTTTGTATTGTTTTTTACATGGAATTCTGGGAGGTGATTAAAAAAGATGTGTTGGAGGTGCTATATGAATTTCGTGATGGCAACACATTTTTAAACATTTGAATAGGATGTTGCTCTTTTTACTGCCTAAGAAAGAGATGCTGGGCAGAATTGAGGACTAAGACTTATTGCACTTTCTAATGGGATATATTTGATCGCGACCAAGATTCTTGCAAATTATCTCAGAAAGATTCTACCAAGCATTATTTCACCTGAGTATACTGTATTTATACATGGGAGATGTATGGAGAATGAGCTTGTGCAGCATCAGAAATGGTTTCAGATTGGAAGAGAAATAAGACTAAGGGGTTGTTATGGAAGGTGGACTTCTCTAAACCATATGATTGTGTTGATTGGTGTTTCCTTTGGTCGTCACGGGAGAAGAGGGGATTCCCCAGTTTATAGATCTCATTGATTAAGCGGTGTGTTACGACTGCATCTTTTGATGTGCTGACGAATGGGAAACTAGAAGGTGGATTTTACCAGCCACAACGGGGAGTAAGACAGGGTTGTTCATTGGCCCCCTTACTCTTTGTCATTTTTGCGGATGCGTTGGCTGTTATGATGGGGTTAACATCATAGGCGGAGTGGTGCTCTGGGTACACGAAGGAGGATATCTCGATCCCTATGCTACAGTATGCTGATGATACTATGATTTTCCTTGATGATAACAACGAAAAAATTCGACGGACATCACTTGTTATGGACATCTTTGAAGACATGTCGGAATTGCAGATTAACATGGAGAAGTCGATTGTGGTACCTTTTGACATGTCCCCACACGCTACTTAAGAGGCGGTAAGGCTGCTGGGATGTCCCATTAGCAGTTTGCCTATCACTTATCTGGGTTTGCCCCTGCCACTTGGTAGTTGGTCATTTGAAGGCTGCAGAATGGAGGCCAATTTTGGGCAGACTGGAGGGACGAATGGTGGCTTGGAAAGCATCAACAATGTCAAGTGGGGGTGGGGGGAGGGAATTGGTGCTTCTTAAACATGTGATTTCAACGGTGCCAGTTTTTTTGCTCCACGAAGGTGCATCCTTTCGGCATACATTTTAAAATGTAATTAAAGTGATACATACATGCATGTATATACTCACAATATTAATTAATTGTTTATGTCGAGAGAAAAAGAAGAGATGTGTTATTCTTGTAACTCTAGGCTCTCTTATATAGGGGAGAGACCTATAGGTAAATTACATAAGATAGACATAAAGAAGTAAAATAACTGGAAATATACACGGAATGTAGAAATATCTCTACACTCCCCCTCAATATGGAGCATAGATGTCAATCATGCTCAGCTTGGACGAACACTTCTGAAATGGCCCCCTGAGTAATGCCTTGGTAAAGATATCTGCTGTTTACTCTCCTGAACTAACATGGGAATTAAAATCAGGCCCTTCTGAATCATATCTCTAGTATAATGGCAGTATACCTCAACATGTTTCGTTCTCTCATGGAATGTGGGGTTGTTGGCAATAAAAAGAGCAACTTGATTGTCATATTAGAGGTACATGGGAAGTGACACCTCTATAGTCAGGTCAGTAAGAATAGATCTGACCTACATCGTCTCCGTGGTAGCTTGTGTCATAGCCCTGTATTTTGACTTAGCACTTGATCTAGCAACCACAGTTTGCTTCTTGCTTTTCCATGAAACCAGAGAATTCTCTATAAACACAGCAAAACCCGAGGTAGACTTTTTATCCTTTGGACATCCAACATAATCTGCATCTGCACATGCTGTAATTGAGAGAGATGTGCCATTGCTGAAAAGAAGTCTTATACCAGATGAAGTCTTCAGGGTCAGTAAGAACAGATCTGACCCACATCATCTCTGTGGTAGCTTGTGCCATAGCCCTATATTCTGACTCAGCACTAGATCTGGCGACCACAGTCCGCTTCTTGCTCTTCCATGAAACCAGGGAATTCTCTATAAACACAACAAAGCCCGAGGTAGACTTTCTATCCTTTGGACATCCAACATAATCTGCATCTGCACATGCTGTAATTGAGAGAGATGTGCCACTGCTGAAAAGAAGTCCTATACCAGATGAAGTCTTCAGATATCTCAGAATCATATGGACTGCATCCACATGTGTCTGTCTGGATGCTCCATAAACTGACTTACTTTGCTCACAACAAAGGATATGTCGGGCCTGATGATGGTCACATATAGTAGCTTGCCAACAAGCTCCCTGTGACTGCTCTTGTCGACCTCCTCAGTGTCATCATCATATAACTTCATGCTTGGTCAATAGGAATAGTGGCAGGTCTGCAATCTGTCATGCCTGTCTCTGAGAGAAGATCTACAACATACTTCCTCTGGGTCATCACAAGACCTTGCTGGTTCCGTGCAAACTCCAACCCAAAGAAGTAGCGTAGATGTTCAAGATCCATGGTCACAAACTGCTAACCTCGGAAGTCCTTGGCACCTTGAATGCCCTGCTTGTCATCTCATGTAACAATAATGTCATCAACGCACACAAGAATGGTAATAGTACCTCTCTGGGTCTTCTGCACAAACAAGGAGTGATCGACAGTTGATCGCACAAACCCCTGCTGCTCTATCAAGTCCGAGAGCTTATGGAACCATGCTCTTGGACTCTGCTTAAGACCATAAATAGCCTTGTGTAGTATGCACACCTTCTGACACTCCTCAGCAAGAAACCCAGGTGGCTGCTGCATATAGACTCCTCCTGTAGATCACTATAGAGGAAAGCATTCTTCACATCAAGCTGATACAGGGGCCAATCTCGTGTCACAACAACTGAAAGAAGAATACGCATAATAGAATGCCTGACCACTAGAGAGAAAGTATCCTGATAGTTGTAGAGATAGTTAGTTTCTATTATTATTATATGTTTATGTACCCTGTTTCTATTTAGACATCCATGTAATTTACCCCTACGGCCTCTCCCTATATAAGAGAGCCTAGGGTTTTCTTATTATCATAACAAAGACTCTTTTCTTCTAACATGGTATCAGAGCCGCCTTAGGGCTCTACTCCCTTCCCTTCTCCACCCGCCCGCCGCCCCTTCCCTACTCTCGTCTAGCCGCTGCCTCTCCGAGCGGCCCCCTCTGCTACCGCTACAGCATCCAGCGGCTCCCAGCCGCCCCGCCACGCCAGCGGCTTCCCTTCCGCCGCTCCAGCCGCACACACCAGCGGTCCCGCCGCCCTAGCGGGACCTCCCCGCAGCCCTAGCGGCGCCGTCTGCACCCTCCAGCCGCCCCTGCGGCCCTAGCCGCTCCAGCGGCACCGCTCTCTGTCGCCGTAGGGCTTCCATAATCTCCAGCAATCCAGAAGCGCTCCGGTTTATGGATTTGAGTACGTAAAAGTCTACACACGTACTCAAATCCAATGCAGTTGGTGTAGACATTCATCACAGTGTCTATTATCCCTTCGTCTTCTTCAAGCAGCAGTATGTCAGAATCGAAAGTCGATTCGCCCTCCATCGGCGCATTCAAAGGTCCGGCGCCAATAGTGAAGATGGACGGGTCTAACTATGAGTTATGGGCCATGCAGTTCATGAGCCTCATGAAATCAAACGGTAAGAAACACATTCTTACCGAAGATGAGCCTGCGGAGAAGACAGGGATCTATGCCTCATGGGAGGCCGATGATGCTTATGCAAAAGTATGGTTGTCCGGCACGCTGACAATGGAGATAGCAAATGATGTTCTCCATCAGCCCACTGCTAAGGCAATGTGGGACATTCTTGCTACTACGTATTCGCAGGTGCGAAATGAGACAAAGATGTTGCAGCTTCAGCATGACATCTTTACGATGAAGCAAGCCGGCAGACCTCTTCATTCTTTATACACATCCCTAAGAGGGATGTTCGAGAAGCTATACAGTACCATTCCTCTGACTGCTACTCCAGAGCAGCAGAAGACGTTCCGGAACGCCACCATGGTGGGTGTTCTACTTGCTGCTCTCGATCCTGAGTATGATGCTGCACGGTCACAGATCTTAGCAGATGCAGTTATTCCTCCGGTGGAGGATGTCTACAGGAGGCTCAGTCGTATCACAGTTTCCTCCAGCTCATCTACTCCACCCCCATCTGCGATGGCAGCTTCGCGTGGGAGAGGTGGACAACCTTCTTGGCGTGGTCGTGGACGTGGCCGTGGCTCTCATGGAAGAGGCGGTCGAGTCAGTCAGACATGTTCATATTGTCACAGATCTGGACACTCGGAGGAGACATGCTACTCAAAGCATGGGTTCCCAGCATCGGCACGGGTTGCAGAGCACTCACAGTCTCCATTACCGTCTACTGCAGATCATAGATTTGACGAACTCGTGGCTCGTCTTCGTGATATTATGCCACAGTCTTCTGGTGATTCATCTGGTGGCTCGTCAGATATTGCTGCCACAGCCTCAGCCAGTTCATCTGCTGCAGCCAGTTCCTCAGGTAGATCTTCAGCCTTCATATCTTCACATGATATATCTGACTGGGTTATAGATTCCGGAGCTACACATCATCTGTGTCGAGATAGAGGAAGACTACAGGCCTACAGGGCTATTCCTCCAGGTTGCTCAGTACAGATAGCAGATGGTTCCTACTCACCCCTTGTTGGCCAGGGGGAGGTTTTCTTATCCTCCACTATGCAGCTACAGAATGTTTTATATGCCCCTGAGTTCTCGCTGAATTTATTATCTATTAGTCAGATTACAAAGGACTTGAATTGTCGTGCTATATTTGACCCGTCTTCTCTCATTTTTCAGGACATACTCACGGGTAAGGTGATTGGCTGTGGCTCTGAGCAGAACGGTCTATATCGGCTGGTCCGGGATTCCTATGCTGGCATCTCCACTCACTCTGCTGGACCAGTTTCACCATACATTTGGCATCTTCGTTTTGGTCACCTTCCGCTCCAGAAAATGCGCCATCTTCTGCCCCAGATCTCTCCAAGTTCGTCGTTTCATTGTGAAACATGTCAGTTAGGAAAGCATCACAGGTCGAGCTTTCCAGGTCGTCAGAGTCGGAGCAGTAGCTCTCCTTTTGAGTTGTTGCATATAGATATATGGGGTCCGAGTCGTGTGCCCGATCATCAGGGGCACAGGTTCTATCTTGTGGTAGTAGATGATTTTTCCCGTGTCTCTTGGGTTTTTCTTCTGAAGAATAAGTCTGAAGCAGGAGATGTTATTAAAAATTTGATTAATGAAGTGCAGAATGTTTTTTCGTCGTCAGTAAAATATGTTCGGACTGATAATGCCCTGGAATTTTGTACACGTTCTCTTTCTCAATTTCTGTCATCGAAGGGTATTATTCATCAAACCACCTGCGCATATACATCCCAACAAAATGGGGTGGCGGAAAGAAAGCATCGCCATCTCTTGGATATCACTCGTACCTTATTGATTCAAAGCTGTGCTCCTATTTCTTTCTGGGGGGATGCTGTCCTTACTGCATGCTATCTGGTCAATAGAATGCCATCCTCTGTCCTTGGAGAGAAGATCCCCATTTCTCTTATTTTTCCTGACAAGGAGCTATTCTCACTACCACCTCGTGTTTTTGGTGCTGTGGCTTTTGTCCATCGTCTTTCTCCTGGACTTGACAAGCTCTCTCCAAGAGCAGTCAAGTGTGTCTTTGTTGGGTATTCCAGAACACAGAAGGGATACCGGTGTTATGATCCTACTACCAACAGGTACTTTGTTAGTGCGGATGTCACTTTCTTCGAGTCGGTCATGTACTTCTCGCCAGCTGGAGACAGAATGGTACCATCCACCACCGCTGATGATATTTTGGTTCCACCACCACCTACTTGTCTTTTACCTGACTCATCTCCTGTGTCCATTCCTATGCCAGCACCACCACCACCACCTCCACCTCCACCACCACCTCCACCTCCACCCGGTCCACGGCGAATCGTTTCACCATTTCCTAACCACTATACGCGTCGGTCAGGTCCTGCTCAGACGACAGCTCAGCCAATCACTAAGCCTCAGGTATGTTCAGATGATGTTACTACTGACGGGTCAGGTTCGGTACATATGCAGGATGACTCCTTACAGGTGGACACAGATGGTGATATGGATGTTCCGATTGCTATTCGGAAACCGAGACGACAGTGTGCATCCTATCCACTTGCTTCCCAGGTTTCCTTTCACCGACTCACAGGTGATTTCCAGCAGTTTGCCACAGCTTTGTCTTCTGTGGACATACCACGGACATACCAGGAAGCCTTGAAGAGTGAATGCTGGCGACGAGCTATGGAAGAAGAAATGGGGGCCCTGCAGTCCCGTGGCACATGGTCTTTGGTCCCTGCACCGCCTGATGCATCAGTTGTCAGCTGCAAATGGGTCTTCACAGCCAAATATCATGCGGATGGCACATTGGATAGGTACAAAGCACGCTTGGTTGCCCGAGGATTTACACAGACATATGGCGTTGATTACATGGATACATTCTCTCCAGTTGCGAGACACTCGACTCTCCGTATCCTCCTGTCTGTTGCAGTGGTTCGTGACTGGAGCATTTATCAGCTAGACGTCAAGAATGCCTTTCTGTACGGGGACTTACAGGAGGAAGTCTACATGCAGCAGCCACCCGGGTTTACTGCTGAGGGGGAGAAGCATATGGTATGTAGACTTCACAAGGCGATATATGGACTTAAACAGAGTCCACGAGCGTGGTTCCAGAAACTGTCCAACCTAATTGAGCACCAGGGATTTAAGAGGTCCAATGCTGATCATTCGTTATTTGTCCAGAAGTCCTCGGCAGGTACGGTTGTCATAATGGTCTATGTGGATGATATTCTTGTTACAGGAGATGATACTCAGGGCATAGCAAGGGCAAAGGCATTCCTAGGTCGTCAGTTTGTTACAAAGGATCTTGGAACCCTAAGATATTTTCTGGGGTTGGAATTCGCAAGGAATGCACATGGTCTGGTAATGACACAACGGAAGTACATTACTGACTTCCTGGTTGAGACTGGTATGGATGGGTGCAAACCATCTAGCATCCCCATGGATCCCAGCATGAAGATATATGATGACGATACTGATGAAGTGGATAAGAGGAGATATAGAGAGATGGTGGGAAAACTCCTCTACATCACCATAACTCGCCCAGACATTCAGTTTGCAGTTAGCAGGGTGAGTCAGTTTATGGAGCAGCCAAGACAGGTTCACATGGATGCTATACACATGATACTGAGGTATCTAAAGACTTCTCCAGGTTCAGGGCTGCTATTTAGAAAGGGCACGGACTTATCTGTCTCAGCATGTGCAGATGCAGATTATGCAGGATGTCCTAAGGACCGAAAATCAACCTCAGGGTTTGCAGTGTTTGTTGGCGGCTCCTTGGTTTCTTGGAAAAGCAAGAAACAAACTGTTGTAGCCAGGTCCAGTGCTGAATCCGAGTATAGGGCCATGGCTCAAGCCAGTACGGAAATGATGTGGGTTCGCTCAGTACTAGAAGATCTTCATGTAGCCGTATCTCTACCTATGAAGCTTCAGTGTGACAATCAGGCAGCGTTGTTCATTGCCAACAATCCAGCCTTCCATGAGAGGACCAAGCATATTGAAGTTGACTGCCATTACACCAGGGACCTAATCCAGAGAGGATTGATATCCACGGCCCATGTTAGCTCAGGGGATCAGACTGCCGATGTATTCACCAAGCCATTGCTCAGAGGACCTTTCCAGAGATGTTCATCCAAGCTGAGCATGATCGACATCTATGCTCCACCTTGAGGGGGAGTGTAGAGATAGTTAGTTTCTATTATTATTATATGTTTATGTACCCTGTTTCTATTTATCTCTTCTATTTAGACATCCATGTAATTTACCCCTACGGCCTCTCCCTATATAAGAGAGCCTAGGGTTTTCTTATTATCATAACAAAGACTCTTTTCTTCTAACAATAGTCCACCCCATTTGTCTGGGTGAACCCACGTTCCACAAGTCTCGCCTTATAGCGATCCACACTGCCATCCGCACAATGTTCCATAGTGAACACCCATTTGCATCCCATAATAGACACGCCAATTGGAGCAGACACCAGACTCCATATATCACGTGACTGTAGTGCAGCCATCTCCTCCTCCATATCTAAGCGCCGGCGGCTACCTCCTCATAATTCTGTGGAACCATAGCAGATAGAGTCGCTGCAAATTTAAAAAAAATCCCCTGTTAGACGATGAAAGGGGACCTGAGAAGCCAGAGGGTAGGAAGCACAAGATCGCTTCTGCTTTCGAACTGCAATAGGAATATCCAGGTCAGAGGAAACATCCTCCATCTGTGTGCTAATTTCCTGCAATGATTCTTGCTCAGATACATCTCTAGACCCATCTTTAGAAGCTATGTTATCAAAACAAACCTGGGTCTCCGTGGATGATGGGCGTTGACCATGAGTAGAAGTAGACCGACGAGTGTAGAACTTAGGTAGAGATGGAACAAGGGACACATGTGACTGGGTAGTAGGAGGGGGCGGAGGTGGTGGTGAAGGTGGAAGTGGTACAACATGCATGGGAGGAGGTTGCATGTAGACTTTATTATCTGAGTTTGATGAAGCTAACCTATCACATGTAAAGGAGAGAAGTACATCACAAACTCAAAAAATGTGACATCAGCACTGATATAGTATTTTTAGTATAGAGGATCATAACACCGATATCCCTTCTGAGTCCCGGAGTATCCAACAAACACACATTTGACAGCTCTAGGAGCGAGCTTGTCAAGACCAGGAGTCAACTGGTGAACAAAATCAACCGATCCGAACAAACGAGGAGTGAGTAAGAATAACTCCTTCTCAGGAAAAGCTATGGAGAAAGGCATTTTCTCACCCAAGACAGATGACAACATACGATTCGCCAAATAGCATGCTATGAGAAATGCATCACTCCAAAACGAATGTTGTGCACAACTCTGAATGAGAAGAGTCCGAGTGACATCAAGAGGATGACGATGCTTTCTCTCAGTAACCCCATTTTGCTGAGAGGTGCAAGGACAAGATTTTTGATGAATAATCCCTCTAGATGAAAGAAACTGAGATCGAGCACGAGTACAAAATTCCAATGCACAAACTTCATAAATGCAGAGAAAACATTCTGCATTTCAGTAATAAAGGTTTTGATCACATCCCCCGCTTCAGTTTTATTTTTCAAAAGAAATACCTATGACAATCGTGAAAAATCGTTCATAGCTACAAGATAAAATACGTGCCCTGGTGATCAGGCACACGACTCGGACCCCAGCTGTCAATATGAAATAACTCAAAGAGAGAGCTGCTGCTTTGACTCTGACTACTAGGAAAGGCATACTAGTGATGCTTTCCCAACTGAGAAGCTTCGCACTGAAAGGAAGAACTATGTGAAATCTGCGGCAACATATGACACATCTTCTGAAGAGGGAAATGATCAAACCGGAGGTGCCAAGTGAACGGAGAGACTGATCCAGGCGAAAGAGAAGATATGCCTGCATATGGATCCCGAACCAGTCGATAGAGACTACCCTGCTCACGGCTACACCCAATTACTTTGCCCGTAAGAATGCCATGAAAAACAAGAGACGATGTGTCGGCAGTGCAAATTCTTTGTAATCTGACTAATAGAAAGCAAATTTATAGAGAAATATGGAGAATGTAGCACGTTTTGCAAACGCATCGAAGGTATTAAAGTGATCTCCCCTGGTCCTGTGACCAGGAATGAGTCCCATCAACTATAACAACTGTTATCCCTGGCGGAACCTGTCTATAAGTCGATGTCTGTCTCCACATAGATGATGTGTTGCACCATAGTCTATAATCCACTCTGTAATATCAGATCCATGTCAGGATGTAAAAGCATAAGTACCTGAGGTGCTAGATGTAGCAAAGGTACTGGCTGAAGCTGATGCTGCTACATCTGAATGATCTCCTGAGGATGGTGAAACGGAAGGGGGTATAATATCCCTCAGTCTGGCTACGAGGTGATCAAACCTCTGATCTAGAGTAGAAGCACCGGGAGACTCAATCTGCTCTGCAACGCGGGTTGATGCTGGGAATCCATACTTGGAATATCATGTCTCCTCGGTATGACTTGGGCAATACAGGGCTGACGAGTGCGCCCTCCTCTACTACGAGGTCTGAGTCCACAGAAGGTAGTATAGCCTCCTCTTCCTCGAGTGACAACCATTGCCGAGGAAGTCTGACTAGAGTCTGTGGAATGAATAGTAATCCTGCTGAGCCTGCGGAACGCTTCCTCCATGAGAGGAATAGTGGCGTTTGCGAGAATCTGAGAACGAGCAGCATCATATTCAGGGTCAAGGGTTGCGAGGAATACCCCTACCATGGTAGCATTCCTATATGTCTTCTGCTGCTTTGGAGTTGTCATTAGAGGCATGAAACTGTGAAGCTTCTCAAACATCCCACGCAAGGATGTATACAATGAATGCTTAGGACGTCCGTTCTGCTTGATAGTGAATATGCTATAGTTGGGGGATCTTCGTCTCGTTCCTCGCTTGCGAATATGCTGTCGCGAGGATACCCACATCGCCTTAGTAGTAGGCTGATGTAGTACATCATTGGCGATCTCAATCATCAATGTTCCTGAAAGCCAAACTTTGGCATATGCGTCGTCCGCCTCCCATGAGGCGTTTACTCCAGTCTTCTCCACCGCTCCTCCTCAGTTAGAATATGTTTTTACCATTTGACTTCATAGGGCTCGTGAACTGCATAACCCGTAGCTCATAATTTTTCCCGTCCATCTTGACCATAGGCGCTGGACCTCTGAAAGCGCCTGTGAGGCGTACATCTACTTTATTCTCAGACATAATACCAGAGGTAGAAGACTAGGGCTTGCGAAGACCAAGAAAAATGAATGTCTACACATACATATATGGGTTTGAATGCATATGTAGACTTATGCACTCAAACCCATCAACCGGACGAGAGAACCGTCACCGGTGTGCAGAGAACTGCGCGTTGAGTCAACACGCACGAGACTGCACCTGCAACCTACGCACGGAGGTCACGCGCGTGCAGGACTCTACGCGCGGGTGCACGCTAGGGCTGCGCATGGCACATGAGTGTGTAGGGGTGATGCGGGGCCACACGAGGGTGCTGGGGCGACGCTTGGGACTGCGTAGCGCTGGGGTGGTGCGGGGTAGACGTGGTGGCGGTGCCGGGTCAGCGTGAGGATGCAGTGGCGCAAGGCGGACGTACATGGGGCTGGAAGGTGGGGTCTAGGGTTTTTGGATACCGGAGCTCCGATTTAGGACCACCACTCTGATACCATGTTGATAGAAAAAGAAGATATGTGTTATTTTTGTAACCCGAGGCTCTCTTATATAGGGCAGAGACCTATGGATAAATTACATAAGATAGACATAAAGAAGTAAAATAACTAGAAAGATACACAGAATGTAGAAATGTCTCAACAGTTTATATTTCTCATTCATCCATGCATGCATCTGTGCATCCATGCACACATGCACGCACTCGCAGTCGCAGATGCACACATATTAATTAATTATTTATATTTAATTTTTTGCTTTTTTCATGTGGGCGCTTAGTGCCTTAGGCGTTTTGGATCCCCTACCGCCTTAGAGGCACACCTTTAACGACATTGATGAGCATGAGAAACTGTTGGGGATAGTGCCGGGATAAGCATATGTGTGAAAGAGGTGCTGGGATAAGCATGTGTCACAGAGTTGTCTAGTTTTTGTGTGGGTGCTTGGGAAGGTGTTTAGTCTCACATGGATGTGCAGTGGCCAACACAATGGTAATGTCAGGCAGTGAGTAGTTGGTGGTATGCGGAAATGGTTGGGATTTTGGTGGAAAAGGAAAAAAGAGTATTATGAAGGCATAAACGTTGTTTTAGAGGTCATTGTTCTGATACCCTGTAGAAAGAATTGTTTAAGTCATAATCCATCTCAATATCACAGATATCTTTATATATAGGAGGTGAAAGGGAAAACTACAAAAACGATCACCTCTTATAAAGAAATTGTCAAAGAAGTTCAAATGACAAAGAAAAAATAACAAAAAAAAACTGTCTCAATGATACTGTTATTTACTATCTCAATTATCTAAATACCATTTTATTATTGGAAATCAGCTCCCTTTGACATGACTTTACTGAGCTTGTTTAAATGAAAAAGGTCTGATAAAAACTGCAACCTTTTAAAGTATAAATGGCGATACACATCCACACCTACAATTTTTTGCTCGTTTACTGAAAAGTACCTCTTTAAGCACATCGAGTTATCTTACTTCCTGTATTTTCTTGCATCAGATTTGATTCTTCGCATTGCATATTTATTTAATTGTATTAGTCTTCGATCTTTTCATCGAATGTACTGTTATTACTAAACAGCTTGTTTCTTTTGTAGTTATGGTGCCATACTTGACAACTTACAGTCAAGAGAAGATATAGTTAGAAAGATCAAAGGATGTATAGTTGATTCCGGAGGCGATCCAAATATAAATCCAAAGGTTTGTGCTTTCTAAATACTTCCAAGTATCACAAGTGATGGATTCTTTTTTGTGGGTGTTTTTTGGTTTTAGTTAGAGTATAAATATTTATAGAGTATTGTATAATTTCTTTTAAAAGGAAAAAAGGTCGTATAGCCATAAAGGAGATCACCAAAATTTTTTTGTATTCACAAGTTTTAGGTACAAGGATTACAAAGATGATGCCCAAAGGATCATAGCATGCTCCTACATTCTCTGCATAAAATCTTACAATGAAAAATCACCCCCTTTTCTTGGAAGCCAGATCACCGACATAATAGTCACCATCCACATTCTCTCAAACTTCATGCCACATGATATAGGTTGATGGACATAAAAAAGGCGGAGACACTCTACCCCATCCAGGTATGCTGCCACCCATACATCTCTCAAGCTGATACATGAAAGAATATGTGATCAATGTCCTCGAAGCTCTTGGCACAATGCTGGCAGAGCCTATTTGTCTTCTGGAAAAAACTTGGCCCTCCTTTTACCAGTCACCACTCTTTCTCTTCCCATGAGCCAAAGGAGGGCCTTAACCCACAAAGGGATCTTCCATCCCCAAATTTGCTTGTACTATGCCGAGACGATCCCTAGATAAAAAGTGGTTGAAGCTTACAATGTCTTGTATGGCTTCTTCATAGAGAAAAAACTAACCGCCCACACATCTAGTGATCAGTTGCATGGAGGGACCCTTAAAAGGGGAGAGGGGCTCTGCCACTGGGAGGTTCTCCACTACCCATCGACCTGAGAGGTCCAAACGGAAGTGGGGAGATCGAATACCATTTTCCTAGACCTCACCAATACACATACCAGGATCTATAGGCAAAGCAAAAAGTAAAAGGAACTAGTTGCACATCAGCCCATGACTGGTCCAATCCTCATGCCAAGATGAAAAGATGCCACCATCCTACAATACATGCTTCAATAAGGCCTAGTCCTTGGGAAGAATGCAACACCCCCCTTCAGAACTTCGACAGGGAACATATCACCTTAACATAAGCATGCACATCGATAAGAAGACCGGAGTAACAGAAAACACCGCATGGAGGACAAGATGGCTCCCCTTGACATAATATATGCTCGCCACTTGCTTTGCTTCATCTTTTCTACCATATGCAACCATTTCGACTGGCTTAATTGACCATTCAACAGAGGCAACCCCAAATAGTTAATCGACAGGTTCCCACATTGCATTTGTAAAGCTTCTACAAACAACTCAATCTCCGCCTCATCCATCCTAAATGGGACAAAAATAGTCTTGTCACCATCAACTCAAAGGCTTGGGATTGCATTCGAAAATCTTAATGCTGTAGCAATCCTTTTCAACTTCTGAACTTATCCCTCCACGAATGAAGTAGTGTTGTCAACGTATTACAATAGAATGGTTGACAAATCACCAACTCGAAATCGTTAAAATCCCTGCTGACCACATGGGAGATCATTCTTGAGATCACCTCGACCATCATGATGAAGGACAATGACACTAATAAATAATCTTGCATGACACCTCTTTGTGTATGAGAGAATGCCTCCACCTATCTACCATTTACTACTACATAACGTCTTCATCAAGACAATCCATTTATTAGGGAACCTTGACATGAGAGGGAGGCCTAAACAGTTGTAGGCTTTGGAGAAATTGACCTTCCACAATAGCCCATTTACTTTTCCTCCTTTTCCAGTTCCCATAGTTTCGGAGGTAATCACCTCGTTGTCCATCATGTGCTTGCCCAGAATGTAAGTCGTATGCATATGCACAATGGAGCATAAAACTTCAAGAAGGCGATTCAGAAGGACATTCACTACAATTAGATATATAGTATTGGAGAGTGCAATAAGATGTAAATCCTCGACACTCTGCACCATGTCCTTCTCAAGTAGAAGGAAACCCACAAAAAGGTTCAATCTCTCAAACTTGGGTTCTCCTTTCAGAGCTCCTTGACAATTGCCACCACATTAACCTCTACCGGCTCCTAGAACTCTTGAAAGAAGAAGATTATGATATCATTCGATCCAGGTGAACCCTTTGCATTCAAAGCAAAAACAATTGCTTGGATCCCATTATTGCAAAAAAGTGCATTTAGCTCAACGATATGCACCGTAGATAGCTAGGGTACATTTTTGTCCAACTAACAAGCACTATAAAAGGGAACCCTCTTGCTTACCTCTTGAAAGTGGCTGACCATAGCAACCTTGATGACCCTATGCTAACTTGCCTCCTACGTTGAGCAAATGGACCAAGCTTCACCCCCTCATCCCACTGCCGACTGCATGAAATAAAGGAGTGCTGGTATCCCCTTTCTTCAACCATGTCCGATGTGAACAATGCCTCTATTCTACCTCCATCTTCCTGTCCTCATCAAGGAGGAATTTATGCTACATCCTCTTGCGACCTTCTCCTCCCGCGCTCCCTAGAATCCTCTAGCTCATCTAGTTGGACCACCTCATTATGTGGCCGTTGCCATTTGATCCTCAGCCTCGAGATCTCGCTAAAAAGATTGATAACCACAAACAAACTCCTGTAATTGGGTGTCCCACCCTCCAAGGAATCGTGTCATCGTATTGCATGATAGAGATCGATAATTCCTCTTAAGAATACCCATATGCCGCTACTCATATCCATGTCCACCATTATTGGCAATGCATGGCAACCAAAAGAAATAGAAGTGGAGCTAGCACACATTCTTGTCGCACTTTCTTTGCAGTTGAAAGGTGCCTCCCTTGGTAAGGTTGTTCACGAGGTTCACAGAAGAGACAATGGTGACACAATGCTTCATTCAAACAACCCATGCATTAAGGAATCCGTGACGGTGAAAAGAAACCAAACGAAGTGCTAATGCATGCAACGTGGATGATGCCGGTCATCATGATCATCATAAACCATGTAAATTTTGTGTTCTTGATGTTGTGATTATGGATTCCATCTTCTTATATTTTTTTAAAAATGCAATATGATTTGGAATGGGACCTTAAGAAGGCTTTGATTTTGGTTTGTTGTGGGAGATCACAATGTTGTGACTGGTGCATATAGCTAAGAGTGATCTAGGGGATGGGAAATAATGTAATATGAGATGGAAGCAATCTTAGGAGGGCTCGAATTTTGCTATGACATTGGAGAATTGAGAGCAGTCTTGTATTCATGTATCATGTAATAGATAACATAATTAAAAGTGACCTAAGGGCATGGTTTGTCTGCGATATGGCTGCTGATAGAATTTTATAGATGCCTTGATTGCATAGCTGGAATGATGGCATTTAATCAATCTAGTAGAACGAGGAAGACATGGTCGAGATAAACTTTTTAGCGAACCGAGTTAATTTGGGCAGTTATTTTTAGCAAGGTGATGCGGCATTTTTTTGTGGTGTTTAGAACTGATTTTTATGTGTTGTGTACAATCTCAAAATCCAAGAGATTTATAAGAACAAACAAGCCTAAGGGTAGATCAATAACTTATATTGGCAAGTTTAATGGTCAAGCACTGAGACTTGAAGCTAGTACGCGGAGTTTTTATGCATTTTAGGACCATTTTGTCCTTTATTAGACTCGAATAAGACATTTTTTATAGGTCCTCGAAACATGGTGAACTATATTATTAGATTGTAGGCATTTTCATGGGTGTAAACGATTTCTTTGGGAAATTTTCAGATTTTCCCACTATTTTTAAGGTATAGGAGCCTTTTTTGTAATTTATTTCAAACCTAGGGCACCTTGAATTAAAAATCGTAACTAAGGACCTGTAACTAATTACAAATGCAATAAGGAGGGACGATCGATTTTTTCATTTTGAAAATTTTTAATTGTGTTAATTGCATAAAAAAGATATTTCTCAAAATTACCGTTAGGTCGATGAGGGACCAATTTGTAGATAATGAAAACTTGATTTTAAAATCTATTTTTGTATAATAATAAAAAGTTCAAAATTGCAAAATTATGTAAGTCCAAAATTATTAGAAATATTGAGGTTATTTTTTATTGCAAATGTGCCCGTGGAGGGGACACATGGTTTAAGTTGGGACCTCCAACGCTCGTGGTAGTAATGCGACCCAACGACGGTGGCATGACCATAGTGACGATCATGGTTGGGAGGATGATCGGTGATGGCCAATCGGTGTTGGGAGCTCACCGGGGCGATGCAAACGCACGAGTAGGGATGAGCATTGGGCCATACAAGCCCAACCGAGCTTGAAACCTTGACCCCCCCTTAACCTTGCCCATCTCAATCCCAAGATTGAAATTAGTATGGGCCAAAATATATACCCATATGATTTTAGATCAGGCCGAGGTTGGGTTATATTTGACATGGCTCGGTAGCCCAATCAACAACAACAACAAAGCCTTTTCCCACAAAAGGGTCGGCTACATGGATTCTTCACCTCCATTCAGATCTGTCTTGGGTCAATCTCGGGCTTATATCCAAAAAAACTGAGATTCCTTCGTATAGTCTCTTTCCAACACTTCTTGGGTCATCCTCGCCCTCTCTTAGCCAGCTCAACATCCCACAACACTCGAATCTCCTAACTGGTGCGTTAGCTGATCTTCTTTGCAAATGACCAAACCATCTTAAGCGGTTTTCTTGCATCTTATCCTCGCTCGGAGCTACACCAACTTTTTTTTCTGATTGCATCATTCCGAATCTAATATAAAAAAATGATAAATATTGTGCATTGGTTGATATATATTTTATTATTTTCTTAGCAAATCTTGTAGGTAATTCGTTCTTCATCCATTCTAAAGTGATTGGTTGATGCGAGTACACCATGCTATCTTGGATGAACCTCTTGTTCATGAGGTCGTTCCTCTAACAAATTAAAAGTGTAATGTGTGACACTTCTGCAAAACCATTAATGAGGGATAATATGAGAATTATATAGATTTATCCTTTCTAATAACAAATTACAACAATAATCTCTAATGGTATTGTCGTTGAATGAGGGACTTGAGAGATTATCGAGTGTTTTTTAGATGTATTAGTTTAGGCTAGCCTTATCCAAGCTCGTCCCATTAGTTTTAGACTGGGCTTGGGTTTAAGCTGAACTTTGATAAATTTCTAAGCCTTGTCTTGGCCCAAAGCCCTTTATGTTAAATGGCCTTGGGCCTAGGCCCTACAAGACCTGCAAGGACCCATACCAATGCTCATTCCTAAGCGCGACCTCACCGGTGATGGATGCTCGATTTAGCATTATACTCTGTATCAAGTCCAGCCATGAAGACAACTATCATGGAGTTCCTATACATCTACTGCTCAATAGATGCATGGCCTCAAATTTCGTCGAAATTCGGCTGAATTTCGATCGAATTTTGGTTTCGGTGGGTAATCGAAATTCGACTGAAATGCCCTATATCGGTCGAAATTCATGGCCTTAGTTCAAAAAACGACCGAAATGACCGAAATTTCGGTTGAATTTCGACCGAATTTCGGTCGAAATTTCGTTTCGGTTAGTCATCGAAATGAAACCAAAATCCAACATTTAAGGCCTTGAGTAGATGTCATAACAGGCATGTAGCTATGAAGCTTCTCGAACATGCTACGGAGCGAAGAGTATTATACGTGTAGAGGATGACCATTCTGCTTGGCAATATAGATATCAAAATGTAGTTGAAGAATCTTGGTCTCATTCTTCGCTTGAGCATAGGTGGATGCTAAAATATCCCACATCGCCTTGGCAGTGGGCTGATTCAGAATATCATTGATTATTTTTGTGGTAAGGGTCCCACAATGCCAAATACGCGCATACACGTCGTCTTGCTTCCAAGAAGCATTTGCCCCAGTCTTATTCGTTGTCTTTAGATCTGTCAGGTTGTGTTCCTTGTTGTTGCACTGCATGAGGGTGAGAAACTGCATGGAAAACACGTCATAGTTGGTCCCATCCATCTTAGCGATGGGAGCTAGGCCCTTGAAGGTTCTGAATGAAAAAATATCACCCTTGTTCTCTGACATGACGGATAAACGGCTGAATAACGGAACTCAACTGGGGAGTAGACCGATATGAACAAGTCTACACGATCATACGGAGGATTGGTTGTACGTGTAAACTCATACAACCATCCTCATCAATCTTCGCCGCTCTCTAGGATCGGAAAACATGATTTATAGGTCTGAAATCACGTTCTCCGGTCAAAATCAGACTGGATCAAATTGCAGATCGAGTCATAGGAGTGCACAAAGATGCATGGGAGAGTCGACGACGGCCTAGGATGGCAGAGGGGTGGCGTGGGTGGTTGCCGGAAGGGCCTGGCTTTGCCCTTGGCGACGGTTGGGGTCAGCCTGGCTATGCCCTGGGCAACAACCGGAGGCGTTGGGCGGCAGCCTAGGCGGTCGAGGGCGATCTGGGCCGTTGCTTGGCAGTGGTTGGGGGCAGCATGGGCTACGACGGGAGGGGCCAACGGTTGTCGGTGGTGGCCGAGGGTGGAGCTAGGGTTTGGGTTTGGTGGGATAAGAGAACTTCGGTCTAGGACCGTCGCTTTGATACCATGTAGAAGGAGAAAGAATGAATTACGTTTATGAGAAGCCTTGTGTTCTCTACTTCTCTTATATAGGAGAGGAACCAATATGGCAAATTACATAAAGAAGATGAAATAAATAGATAATAAGACAATGGCAAGAAAGATAACAAATATCTCAACAACAGGAACTATAAAGTGCTTACTAAAAAATCATAAAGTTTTGGGGAGGGAAAATGTTTTAAAATTGTTTGCTCATATGCTCATTATTTTTGCAACACGTTAAATATTTTGTCATAATCAAAATGAAGGTGATTGCTAGTTTATGCTTGAGCATATGCATTTTGATGCTAACAACATTTGTGCAGTTAACTTGGAGCTAGGTTAAAAACAAGAAAGCTATTGGACTAAGATAAAGCTCAAGCTTAAGGATACCTAGAAGCTTAAGCATGAGAAGCTCATGCTAGAGGTAAGAAGAAAGCTAAGAAGTCCAAAGGCTAATGAACTTTAGCTCAATCTCAAAGGATCTCAAGCTCAAGAATAATTCAAAGATCTTTTCTTTTATTAAGTCTTACATATTGTAATTGTCTTATATTGTAAAAGACCTCAAGCATCATGTATTTTGCATTTTTATTAGAAATCTTAGATTGATCAATCAACCTAACTATACTGATCGATCAACCTTGATCGACTAGTATCCTTGGTTGATCGATAAAATTCCTATCGGTGAATTTTCCTTGACTGATCGATTAACTTTTGATTGATCATTCTTACCTGATCGATTAATCCTTGTATTATGATCAATCAATTTTTGGATTCCAACAACTATATAACAACTACTTATGATTCATTAATTTTCATCACTTATTAGTCACTTTCTAATTCTGATGGATCATCAAAATTCACCTGATTGATCAACAAAATGTTCTTATCTATCACTTTTTATTTCATGAAGAATTTTGAAGGGGATTTTATTCTTGATTTGTTATAAGTGGCTACTTTTTTAAAGTCAATGGCTATGGGAACTCTAGACCTATTAATAAGACCTTGTACCTCATTTTATAACACATAACAACACGAATCATCTCATCTTATCTCTTTATCTCATCTTATCTCTTTGTCAGTGAAAATTCTAAGAGATGCCTTTTGTTCTGCGTTTAACTCCAACATCTCAGTGTTCCACGATCAAATCCTACAAGCATGCTCATTGTTCATAAGACCGTTCTAGTTTTGCGTCTTATTTTTATTGTTTATTTATTTTGGTATTGAGATTGTTAGGTTTGTTTACCTATAAAATAATTTAGTTGACTGCATAATCAACTCAGGTTGTAATAAGATTTGCTTGATCATGTAAGCAACTCAAGATAGTAAAAAACCTATGTAGGTCATGTTAAAAGTCCGAGTTGGGAGACTTTGATCATGATTTTTACCCATGATGTTTTCCACTTCAAATACCTGTGCAATTATGTTTAATTCTTTATCTTGTGATTGAAAGTTCTATGCAACGCTGTGGTTGTTTTGGTTATTATAATTGCAAGTTTGCAACAATTCATGTCATACATTCCAATCCACCCGCACCCCCATTAGACGATTGGGAACCAATGGCAGTTTGATGCTTGGGGACTCGGACATTTTACATGATTTTTTTGTAAATATAGAGGCATTTGTACGTTATTGGACTTGATTAGAGAACTATTTTTCTTTTTAATCCTAGGATCTTGGAATGTGTTGAAACTTATTATAGCCATCATCGGTATCACACATGAATTTTCGTGGATTTTTCAGATTCTATTTTTGGTGAATTTTCCCATTATTGTGATTTACAAGAAATCTAGGGACCTAAATGAAATTTTAAAATAATGCGAGGAACCTGATTATAATTACTGAAATACTTAGATAAATATGCAATTTTTAAATTTTTTTAGTTAGTTAAATTGCAATAGAAATAAACAAAGTATATAATATTGCAGAAGAGTCATCAAAGGACTAAATTGAAAATAACAAAAACTTTGAAAACAAAAGTAATTTTTCCATGAATTGAATAATCAGCAAAATGTTAATTTGACATAAATGACTTGAATGTTGTGAAATTATGTAAAAATCTAGAATTTTCTCTTAAGAAAGCTATTTAAAAAAATCTTTGAAAAGGTACCTAGGTCGGAAAATTGGGGATTGGCGGAGGAGTGTTGTGCTCGACCAACAATAGTAGAGCACAGTAGTGGGGACTATTGTTAGGAGGAGGGGCCGTGCTGGGCTAAAGGGTGGTAGAATCGTGGTAGTGGTGCGATGAACAGATGGAGAAGCTGGTGGGAGTCGAGTTGAGCTTCACACTCGGTTGCTCGGAGGTAGAGGAGCAACCCCACTCCAATGACGGGTTCTTGCGCTGGAGCAACGTCGACAATGGACTTGATCTGTGATGAGAGATGTAGTCGGGTCGATGGGCACACAAAGGAGATAAGGAAACCAATGCGGTACAACTACGTCTGAAGGTGGTGGTGGGGATATAGGGGAGAAACCCCAAGATGGGTCCCCTTTTTTCAGTCCTCCTTTTCCTCCTTTTATTAACTGTAAGGGAGCGGTTGGGGGACATGATGACCGACGATGTAATGATAGTAGAAGGGGAGGAGGCGTTCTGTACTAGCGATACATTGCATCGCTTGAATGCAATGAGAAGTTGGCAAGGGTCGCTACATTACTGGCAAATTGATGGAGATTGTATATATAGAAAGAAGGAAGATTCAGATATTGTCTTCAAGAGACAAAATGTGTTGGAGAGAAAGTAAGGAAGATCGAGAAGACAAGATTTAACCTTTAGTATTCATGTAAAGATACAGACAGAAATCGTGTTAGAGTGGTCGTTTATAAGGATTTGAAGGATTGTGTGGTTGAGGTGCAAAGATTCAAGGATCAGATTATTTTATTAAAATTGGTGCACGAAGAAATTATGAATATCATCTCAGTTTATGCACCACAAATTGGTTTAGATGAAAGGATTAAATAAGCTTTTTGGGAAGATTTGGATAAGATTGTGTAAGGAATCCCACGACGAGAGATGATTTGCTTAGGTGGATATCTTGATGGACATGTGGGAAAGGATGCTTCAGGGTATGGTAGTGTTCATAGAGGCCATGGTTTCGGGGATATAAATGAAGAATGAAAAGTCATTCTGGATTTTGAAGAACTTATGATCTTTTCATAGCAAACACTCTATTCAAGAAGAGGGATGAACACATATAGATTGCGTTAAGGTGAAGAGATCGGTTGTGTTGCAAAGACAATAAAGTAATCCCACAAAGAGTTTGACAACACAACATCGCTGGTTAGTCATGTATGCGCAAATAAATGGAATGGTAAAGAAAAGGAGGGTTTCTAGGATCACTATAACTAGATAGTGGAATCTTCAATTAAAGCAATCAAGCTTCAGGGGGGAGAAAGTTAGCAAAATCAAGAGAAGATTTATCTTTGGATTGTAATGAAAGTGCAAACGAGATGTGGGAAGCGGTGGCATCTTGTATCCGAAGGGTAGCCTAAGAGATGCTAGGCGAGTCAAAGGGAGGAGCTCCATATTAAAAGGAGGCTTGGTTGTGGAGTGAAGAGGTGCAAGAGAAGCTCAAAATTAAAAGGGCATGCTTTAAAGCTATGTCTAAGGATAGACATGACGAACCTGTTACAAGCTACAAAGTAATAAAGAAGGAAACAAAAAAGGCTGCAAGTGATGCTAAGTCAAAATCTTATGAAGTTTATTACAAAAACCTCGATTCTATGGAGGGCCAGAAGGATATATTTAGGTTGGCCAAAGCGAGAGAAAGAAAGATCAACGACCTTTCTCAAGTAAGGTGCATTAAGGATGAGGAACACCACTTGCTTGTTACTCTGAAGGATATAGAGACTAGATGGAAGCAATATTTCCATAAGCTTTTCATTGGGGAAGGAAATACAAAGGTCACTTTGGGAGATCTAGCTAGTAGTGAAAGTTACTTGAATCGTGCAAGATATAGACGAATACAAAAGAAGGAAGTAGATGAGGCTTTGAAGGTTATGAGACCTAAGAAAGGTGCAGGATCTGATGATATTCCTATAAAAGTATGGAGAGTTTTAGGTAAGTGTGGTTTTACTTGGCTTACAAACTTTTTCAATGTTATTTGGCGAAGGAAGAAAATGTTTGAAGATTGGAGGAGAAGCATCGTAATGCTTAACAAAGGAGACATTCATAATTTGTTCAAATTACACAAGTATCAAGCTGATGAGTAACACTATGAAAATTTAGGAGCGTGCGATTGAAAGAAGGTTAAGACAAGTTTCCAAAGTAAAAGAAAATCATTTTGGATTCATGCCAGGTCGCTTAACTGTTGAAGCCATCCACTTGCTGAGATATAGATTAATAGAGCTAAAAGGAAGAATCTCCATATGATTTTTATTGATTTGGAGAAGGCTTATGATTCTATCCCACAAGAGATATTACAGAGAGTTTTGTAGAAGAAACAAGTGCATGTCCTATACATTAACCTCATAAAGGATATGTATGACATGATTTCATTTTGTGTAAGGATCATGTTTGGGAAGACTGATTATTTTAACATCAACATTGATCTGCACTAGGGCTGGTAATCAAACCTAATTGTAACGAATGAACCTATGTTCGAGTTTGGTTTGATAAGGAAGTTCAAAAGTTCGAGCTCGAGTTCGGGTCGATAAATGTTCGATAGGATATGTTCGAGTTCGTTTAGAAAACGAACGTTCGAGTTCGGTTCGATAATAGTTCATTAATGATTCAACTTAAGTAAAACTTGTTTATATGAACATGTTCAAAACTTGAGTTTTATAATAAGGTTCGATAATTAGTAACATTAAGAAATTATTCAAATTAAAGTGGTGCAAAGCCTAATAAATAACACAATTTCTTTATCCTTGAAATTTATCATGTGTATAAATATGAAGTTACACACATATACATATATCGAACTCAAACTTTTATCGAACGAACATATGTTATGTTCATGTTCGGTTCGTTAGCTATCAAACTAAATCTGAAGTTCATGTTCATTTCGTTTAAAAATGAATGAACATTTTTCGAACTATTGTCGAACAAACTCTAATCTAATACGAACATGTTCAGTTTGATTAGCAGCCCTAGTCTTCATCAAGGCTCAACTTTGAGTCCATTCCTTTTTACTTTGATTATGGACGAGTTGACAAGTCACATTCAGGATGAGATACCTTGGTGTATGTTATTCGTTGATGATATTGTGTTGATTGATGAGAATAGAGATGGAGTAAATGAGAAGTTGGAGGTTTGGAGACATGAATTAGAGACTAATGGATTTCGTATAAGTACGACTAAGATTAAATATATGGAGTGAACTTTTGATGGACACAATGGTGAAGGAATCGAGGTGAAGATTGGTGACGACAACATTCAAAAAAAGATTCTTTTAGATACTTGGGATCTATTTTGCAACTTGATGGGGAAATTGATGGAGATGTTACTTATAGAATAAATGCAGGTTGTCTAAAGTGTAGAGGAGCTTCTATTGTTTTATGTGATAAGAAAATTTCTTTGAAAATTAAAGGAAAGTTTTACAAAGCAATCGTGAGACCTGCTATGCTCTATGGATCTGAATGTTGGCCTGTGAACCATAGACATATGCAGAGAATGGCAATAGCGTAAATGTAAATGCTAAGGTGTATGCATGAACACACATGTAAATATCGCATTCAGAATGATGCAACAGAAGGAAAGTTGGTCCATGCATCTATTTAGATTGTATTTCATTGTAAAAAACTTGAAGTATAATTATAAAAAAGTTAAAACTAAAGAAGTGCAATCGAGGGAACTTTTAAATAATATTTTTTGACTAAGAAAGACAGGGGTGCCCTCCCAAGGCGGGAGTCACCATACCAACACATTCATTAATAAGCAAGAAGATACATCAGTTGGAAATCCAGAAGTTGTACAAGGCATTACATTTAGCAAGAACATTTTCAAAGTAAAACCGACGCCCCTTGAAAAGTGTATCATTCCTGCCAAGCCAAATAGCCCAGAGCGCTGCAAATGGCTTGGAGACATCGCCTGAAGACCCAAGCCCCACCGCCCGAATAGAACTCCAAAAGTGCTCCGCATCGGATGCTTGAACCCACGGGAGCCCCAACGACTCCCACACACTGACCGAAGACCTGCAAGCAAAGAAGATGTGGTCCGCATTCTCCAAACCGTCCTCGCATCTGTCACACCTCGTAATAATATGTATAGAAATATATGTGCAATTTTATGTTGAAAATGATATGAGTTAGTATGGGTGAGAGACAAAAGTGAATGAGACCGAAGATAAGCGCAGAAATGAAAACGAGACCTTCGACTGAGAGCTGATAAAGGGCTTAAGGCTAGGAATAGAATGGTCAAAAGTCGGTGGGTTGTTGTCCGAGATGTGAGATCGGTCATTTGTGAAATCTTGTTCTAGGAACACAACGACGATTCATTTATATTTCCACTCACAGAATCAACATGTTCTTCAAAAGACATCCTTAGTATCATTAGAATCAACAACTACTTCGAGCCATTGGGAGCTATCCTCAAAATTCAAGACTGGGTGGGTTGGCTCACATTCAATTGGATTAAGCAGTCCTGCTCATGCTCAATATGTGTATCATCCATTGTATATGAGCTCTATAGATATCGGATTCTTTCATGCTGGATCGTCCAGTTTCTACCTACCAAGAAGATAATTCCAACCAAGGCGTAATAAGTATAATAATCGGTCAGTCATTTTTGACTAATTTGAGGAGATATTTGGTTTTAGTTCATAAGGGTTCATGAGACAAGGAGTCATCTTGGGAAGAAACCGACTCAATGTTAGGAGATGTCCCTTACAGTTATGGGATTTGAGTTGGAGAGTACGTTTTCGTCCTTGAGAGAGTCATCGGGGAGGACATCCAACATTTGGTCGGGTGCGCGTGTGAGAACGTCAAGGGATAAGTTGTGTATTGTATAATGAGGTGTACGGACCTATTTATAGGTCTAGAGTCCTTGTAACTGTTGACTTTGAAAAGCATTCATTTAGGACAAATCAAGAATGGAATCTTCTTCAAATATCTTCCTGAAACAGAAATTGATTGTCATAATATTTCATTTGATAAGGAGCATGACTAGCATGCATTTTTGACTCGATGTTTGCTGAAACTCTGGACTTAGTTGGAGATTGTGGCGGAGCTTTGTTTTGTTATTATGGATTTATTTATGTGACATACATGCTTGGATATAGGTTTGATAGTGGAGAGGTAAGAATTCTGTGGTAGACTCGATGACAAAATGTGGGACTGTTGAACTATAAATTTATCTTGGTGAGCAAGCTCGGAAACAGCAAAATAAAATTTAGTTGCTTGCACAATTTTGGTGGTTTAACATTATCTTTTTATGTCATCCAGTCTATGTCAAAGGCCTTATAGTTCGTGCATTGCTCTTGTAAACATGGACAGGAGATTCGCATGTGTTGAAGTCAAAAGATTGTGGCTGTTGGTGTCAGGTTTTAGATAGACAGTAAAGGGTCCATTGTTGATTTTCAAATCTGGTTGGTCAACAATGACATCATCTAGAAGGTTATTGGAGTAAGGTGGATCGTGATGTGCACACTGAAAGACAGTCCAATTCTTTTTTTGAGATAGGAGTTCATTTATGTTACAATTTGCGATATAGGAATCCATTTATATCACGTTTTGGGATATATGTGAGTCCATTGATGTTACAAAGTTCTGCTGTAATACAACCACCCACATGCCTTGACATTTTTCTTTTGCCTCGGAATTTCTTGTACTGTCTTTCTATTTAATTTATACTCTTCTTGTTATAGCTTTATGTATTGTTGAATGTCAGCAAGGTGAATAATAACAAGCTTTTTCTTGGCGTGCTCTCTTCTTATTACATGATTCCAATTAATGTTCCTGATTTTATTCATCCTTTACAATATATCCGTGTGTTTTTCTTACTAATTCATAACATGATTTTATGAACTTTTGGCATTTGACCTTTTTCTGACATTTCTGACACTACATAGTGATGTTTTTTTTGGGTGGAAATTCTGCAACGTGTTTTTGAAGGTCTGGGCAGCTGGATTTTGTGCAGCTTTATTAAAGAGAAACAGCAATTCTTTAACATACCCATGGGGAGACTCCACGAAAGAAGAAACCGTTCATAATTCCAACAAGAGTTCAACTAAACAGGATGGCCAATATTATTTGGCTGACATGTTTTTTCTTACAGTCCTCGAGACATTCTTCACCTGCCTTCTTAAGCTTCCTGATGTAAAGAAGTAAGTATTTTCTTTATCTAAATTTATTTTTCCCTTCATTAAAAAACTGTTCTATTTATATATCGACTTTTCATTTTTCCCAATATCTTTACCAACAACCAAGATGAGACTTAGCATCCTAATTGATTCTAGTCTGGCTACGGGTGCATAAGTTTCATCAAAATCTATACCTTTTTCTTCATTATAACATTGTGCAACTAGTCTTAGCTTTATTCCTAATCACTTGACTTCCTCATTTGATTTGTTTCTGTAAACCCATTTTGTTCCAATTATTGAGGTGTTTTCTGATTTAGGTACAAGTTCCCAAACTTCATTTCTTGTGAATTGATTAAGTTCTTCTTGCATTGCTATTATCCATGATTCATCTTTTAGTGCATCTTTTATCTTATTAGGTTCTATTTGTGATACATAAGCATCAAGAACAAAGTTAATGTTAAGAGATCTAGTTTTAACTTTATCTGATATTTCTCCAATTACTTGAGCTTTATGGTGCGTTTGGTTCGTGGGTTATCCAGGGGAGGATAACCCGGTTTTGTGTTTGTGTGTTTGGTTGGTGGGTTAAGGGTTGGGAGGGTTTGTGTGATATGATTGTATTGGAATTTGAAAAAGTTGATAGTTATTATGATATGATTGTATTGAAAGTTGAAAAAGTGGGTGATTGTTGTGATATGATTGTATTGAAGTTTGGAATAGTGAGTAGAAGTTAAGTATTTTATGATTTTTAGATGATATGATGGTATAATATATAATTTTTTTGATGGGAAGGGAGTGGGCCCCACTAGTGGGTTAAAAGTGTGGGTTTTGGGGGGTTACCCACCCAAAGTGGGGGGTAACCCCCCAACCAAATGGGATCTTAGGGTGTTCCTTGTTAAACATTCATTCTTTAGGTAGATTATGTGTATTTGTGTCTTTTATCTTAGTTATATCAATGAATGTTTGTTCTTCATCTTCTTCATATTTAATAATATTTTCTTGACTATTTATTTTTGTGTTTTTTTTATCAAATTTTATGCATATTGAATCTTGTTGAGATATTTATGTCATTAGATGTTATCCTGTAATTTTTCTGTTTCTTTCGGCTATCTATGTAATTTTTCCTAGAGCTTTTGTCCTATATAAAAGAGTTCTAAGGCTACGTTGAATGCAACTTTGATCCCTTATACACTTCTACATGGTATCGGAGCGACGGTCCTAGACCGGAGCATGTGCCCTAAATCCTCGTCCCCACCAAAACCCTACACGTCGTCTATAGCCGCCGCCGCATGCTCCAGCGCGCCTCCGCGCCCGCGCCTTGCGCGCCTGCACCCCTGCTCGCCTCCGCGCTTACTCCTTCGCGCCTCGGCGCGCCTGCACCGTTGCGTGGCCCCGCACGCCTGCACACTTGCGTGGTCGTGCCCACGTGCGCCTGCGTCCCCGCGCGTCTGTGAGCACCATCGCAAGCCTCTTGTTGGGCTTTGATCTGATCTTCTAGGGTGTGACTTGACAATCTAAAGACACCCTAACCTTCCGAAGGAGTCTTCAGAGAATGGAAGTGGTTGTGGTATGAATCTACACCCACAACCATTTGCCTATATGTCTGTGTAGACATTCTTTGTCCAAGTTTGCAACCCCAGTTTTGAGAGATTGTTGTCATCATGTCAGACAACAAAGTAGATATTCCATCCATGGGTGCCTTCAAAGATCCAATATCCATTGTGAAGATGGATGGAACTAATTATGAACTATGGGCCATGCAGTTTGTGGAAGGGAAAACAAGGATTATGTTTCACGAAGCCATAGAGCTCTCTTATATAGGAGAAAATCTCTATGGGACAATTACATAAGATAAACTAGAAAATAAACAAATATAAATGAAGACCACAAGACATAAGAATCTCAACACTCCCCTAAGCTGGAGCATATATGTCTATCATGCTCATCTTGGAGCAGCAACGATGAAAAGGACCCATCGCTAGAGCTTTGGTGAACATGTCTGCAATCTGATCTCCTGAAGCAACGCGAGTAGTAGAGATCAACCCCTTCTGGATCAAGTCACGACTCACGAGTGTAGTGACAACCTACGTCAATGTATTTTGTTCTCTCATGAAAGGCAGGATTATTAGCAATGAACAATGATGCTTGATTATCACATTTGAGGTGCATAGGAAGGGGCACCTCAACAGTTAAGTCGGTCAGAATTGATTTAGCCCACATCATTTCTGTACTCCCTTAGGCCATAGTCCTATATTCTGATTCATCACTGGATCGAGTAACAACTATCTGTTTCTTACTTCGTCATGAGACCATTGAGCTACCAACAAACACAATGAAGCCTGATGTGGACTTCCTATCCTTGGGACACCCAGCGTAATCCGCATCTGCACATCCAGTAACTGTGAGGGATGTAACCCTTCTGAAAAGAAGACCTACTTTTGGAGAAGATTTCAGGTATCTCAAAATCATGCACACTGCATCCATGTGAACCTGTCTAGGCTGTGCCATAAACTGGTTGACTCTGCTTACAACAAATGATATATCATGCCTGGTAATAGTAACGTATAACACCTTTCTTACTAGCTCTTTGTAACGTCTCTTATCCACCTCTTCAGAGTCATCATCATAGAGCCTAGCATTAGGATCCATTGGTGTAGTAGCAGGTCTGCATCCTGTCATGCCTGTCTTAGATAAAAGGTTAGTGGCATACTTCCTTTGCGTCATAACCATACCCTGTTGATTCCGTGCAAACTCCAAGCCAAGGAAGTAGCATAGTGTACCAAGGTCCTTGGTCACAAACTGTTGTCCAAGGAAATCCTTTGTTGCCCGAAGCCCTGTATCACTACCAGTAACAATTCATCAACATAAACCAGGACAACAACAATACCTCTCTGAGTTCTCTTAACAAAAAGAGAATGATCTGCAGTAGATCGGAGGAACCCCCGTCTGTTCAATCAACTCTGAGAGCTTCTGAAACCAAGCCCTCCGACTCTGCTTAAGACCATATATGGCCTTATGAAGACGACGCACCATACTGGACTCCCCCTCATCAACAAACCTTGGTGGCTGTTGCATGTAAACCTCCTTCTGCTGGTCACCATACAAGAACACATTCTTTACATCTAATTGGAAAAGCGGCCAGTCACGTACAACAACAACAATAACAACTAGAATGCGTAGTGTAGAGTGACGTGCAACAAGTTAAAATGTGTCTTGGTAATCCACTCCATAGGTTTGTGTAAATCCTCGAGCAACCAACCTGGCCTTATATCTATCCACGGTGCCATCTGCTCGGTTTTTTACAGTAAACACCCATTTGCTGCCAACCACAAACGCTCCTGGAGGAGCCTGTACAATGCTCCATGTACCACAAGATCGTAAGGTTGCCATTTTTTCCTCCATAGCTAGACGCCAATGGCCACTCTGTAACGCCTCCTGATAGGTTCGTGGTATCTCTACAGAAGACAGTCCCGCAACAAACCTCTGAAAATAAATGGAGAGACAATCCAAAGAAACATATGAGGCTAGAGGAAGCATAGTGTAAGCCCGCTTCTGCCTCCGTAGAGCAATAGGTATGTCCAGATCCGCATCACTTGTAGAAGATATAGTATCCACGACATCCTGTACCTCATTCTGTACATGCAAATCACCAGTGCCATTAGAAGAGCTCAAATGTTCAGCACATACCTCGGGCGTGCTGAATGATGGAGGAGGCACATGAGCATGGGACCGTCGCTGGTAAACCTGTAGAAAGAAACTAGGAGATGGTGGATGTAGCGGTGGAGGTGATGATGGAGGTGGTGGCGGAGGTGGCACAGGTGGAGGTGTCGGTATAGGAGGTGGAGATGCAATGGAGATCAAAGGAAGAGGCATTTAGACCTCTTCTCCATCCTCTGATGGAGTAAGCCTGTCACCTTTGGGAGATGAATACACAGTGGACTCAAAAAAGGTGACATCATCACTGACATAGTACCTTCGTCGAACATGGCCAAAGCAACGTTTTTCCTTTGGGTCTTAGAATACCCTACAAACACACATTTGTTGGCTTTGGGAGAGCTTGTCAAGAGCAGGAGACATTTGATGAACAAAAGCTACTGAACCAAAAACACGAGGCATAAGGGAAAAAAGATCATTCTCGGGAAAAGCAATCAAGAAGGGATCTCTCCTAATACGGAAGAGGGCATACGATTAACCAGATAACAAGTAGTTAGAACCGCATCTCCTCAGTATGAATGAGGAGTACGACTCTGAATCAAAAGGGTTCTGGTAGCATCCGGAGGTGGTGATGTTTTCGTTCATCCACCCCATTCTGTTGTGAGGTATATGCACAAGATGTTTGATGCACGATACCGTGAGACCTAAGGAACTGAGAAAGCTGAGTAGTGCAAAATTCCGGTGCATTATCTGAACGTATAAACTTGATTTTTGCAGAAAATATTCTTTATTTCATTAATAAGGACTGAATAATATGACCATCATCATACTTATTTTTAAGAAGAAAGACGCAAGACAATCTCGAAAACTTATCGACTACAACAAGATAAAACCTGTGTCCCTGAAGATCTGGGACACGACTATGACCCCAAATATCAAAATGGATTAACTCGAACAAACTATGACTACTTTGACCCTGATGACTCTAGAATGTGAACCGATGATGCTTCCCAAGCTGGCAGGCCTCGCACTGGAAAGGTAAGCGAGGCGAAATCTGTGGAAGAACATGACTCGGCTTCTGCAGAGGAAGATGACCAAATCGAAGATGCCACATATATGAAGAAACATATCCAGTGTGAAGAGAGGAGACACCAACATATGGAGATTGCAGGAGTCTGTATAGCCCTCCTTGCTCACGGCCATCTCCAATCACCCTACCCATGAGTATATCCTGAAACACAAGAGCATATGGATCAAATATGACACGACAATGTAAATATTTGGTGATTTGACTAATTGAAAGTAAACTCATTGAAAAATCAGGAGCATAAAGAACATTCTAAAGCCTCAATCCGTGATTCAACTGCACCTCTCCCTGACCAGTAATGGGAGAATATGTCCCATCTGCTATCACAACATACCGTCCAGGCTGAGTCGGACAAAAAACACTAAACTGACTTCTGTCACCACAGAGATGATGGGATGCTCCGGAATCCATGATTCATTCTGGCAAATTTGCCCTGTAACAACTAGTAAAGACATCCTATACCTGATATAGAAGTTGATGCTGAGGCAGCTACTTCTGAGGATCCTGAAGGAGAACTGGTAGACCCAGATGTAATAGGCATAATCTCCCTTAGCCGCACAACAAGCTCGTCAAATCTCTGGTCAGATACAGGTGATGAGCTCCCAACCTGTTGTGTCTGCTCTGCAACTCGAGCTGAAACAGGAAACCCGTTCTTGGAGTAGCATGTTTCCTCAGAGTGGCCTGGCCTGTGGTTGTAAGTGCATGGTTGACGGGATCGACCATCTCTTCCTTGGCCCCGGTTAGGGCCTCCCCTACCACGATATGGTGTAGAGCTTCCTCTACCACGTGATGTAGCCATAGCTGAAGATGTATGAGACCGTAAAGTACCACTAGAGGATATAGACACTCTACTCAATCTGCGATATGCCTCCTCCATCGGAGGTATAGTAACATCAGTAAGGATCTGGGCACGAGCTACACCATACTCAGGGTCAAGAGCTGTTAGAAAGACCCCAGTCATCACTGAGTCTCTGTATGCCTTGACCTGCTCTGGCATAGCAGTCAAGGGAATGTATCCATGTAGCTTCTTAAACATACCCCTCAAAGAAGTATAGAGAGTATGAAGGGGACAACCATTCTGCTTTGACGTGAAGATATCATGCTGAAGCTGCAGTATCTTCAATTCATTCTTCGCCGGTGACTATGTAGCGACAAGAATATCCCACATAGCCTTTGCAGTAGACTGACTCAAAATATCATTGGCTATCTCCGTTGACACAGTTCCGGATAGCCACACGCGTGCATATGCATCATCTGCCTCCCATGAGGCATTTGTCCTAGTCTTGTCACGTGACTCCTCTGTCGTGAGGATGTGCTTATTGCCGTTGCATTGCATTAAACTCATGAATTGCATGGACAACAGTTCATAATTCATTCCATCCTTCTTCACAATCGGTACCGGACCTTTGAAAGCACCCAGGGATGGAATATCTGCTTTGTTGTCTGACATGATGGCAACTATCTCTCAAGACTGGGGTTGTAAACTGGACAAGTTATGTCTACACAGACATATGGGAAGATGGTTGTGGGTGTAGACTCAAACCACAACCACTTCCATTCCTTGAGGACTCCTTTGGGTCGCTAGAACGTCTTTAGACAACTAGGTCACACCCTAGAGGACCAAGTGGGAGCCGTAGAAGGCACCTGTGACTGTGAATGATGGAGCGAGGAGGCGTCTACGTCACTGGAGCATCACACGACGATGCTTATCCACGCTAGGGCGCAGGCGCGTGAGCAGACACACAGACGCGCTAGGTGCGAGTGCACGAGGAGACGCACATGAAGGTGCGTATGCATGCGTATGCGAGGTTGAAGGCGCACACGGAGGTGCGTGCGCAAATGCGCGTGAGGATGCGCACGAGAGAGAAAGGCGAGCGGCACAGAAGGGGTTCCGCCTGCAATGGCAGCGGTGCGTGCCTTGCCTCGTCGGCGACGCTTGAAGGGTTTTGGTGGGGACAGATCTAGGGCACAGGCTCCGGTCTAGGATCGTCGCTTTGATACCATATGGAAGGAAAAAATGATGATTATATTTCACGAAGCCCTAGAGCTCTCTTATATAGGAGAAAAGCTCTATGAGAAAATTACATATATAAACGGGAAAATAAACAAATATAAATAAAGACCACAAGATATAAGAATCTCAACACAGTTCATGAGTCTAATGCAATGTAATGGCAAGAAGCATATCCTCACACAGGAGGAGCCTGTCGACAAGACTGGGGTTAACACCTCATGGGAGGCAGCCGGCGCGTATGCACGAGTATGGCTTTCGGGAACAATATCCATGGAGATAGCCAATGACATTTTGAGTCAGCCACAACAAAGGCTATGTGGGACATTCTCGTCTCTACATATTCTCCGACAAAGAATGAGTCAGATTCTGCAACTTCAGCATGATGTCTACATTTCAAAGCAGAATGGTCGCCCTCTCCATACCCTTTACACTTCTCTAAGGGGTATGTTTGGAAAATTACATGGTTATATCCCTTGACTATTACTTTTTTGAAGACCAAAAGAGGGGGTAACACGCTAAGGTGCCCTCCCCATAATATTAATTAAAGAAAAAGAAACAAAAATCTAAAAATACAAAATAAAGGGTCACAAAGATGACCAAGCTTCCACAAAAGCCTTGGACTGAGATAAAACATTTTCCCTATAGAACCTGCAGCCCGAGAATACCAAGGCATTTCTCGCCAGCCAAGTACTCCACAGTAACGAAATAGGACCCAACACCTCCGTCTGCGGTCTGAGAGGAGTAGACCTGAACGCCTCCCAAAAGACGTCGAAGGAAGACACGTCAATCCAGTCGATTCCCAGGTCGTCCCATGAATCTGCAGTGCATGGACAATTAAAGAACATATGGTCCACCGATTCAATGGTCACCCCACACATGTAACAAGAATCGGAAGTAGAACCCAACAACTGCGCGCACCGGTCCCGAGTCATTAAGCGCTTGCGCCTGAATAGCCATAGAAAGAATCCGATGTGTTCAGGGAGGTGAAGCCCCCAAATCAAGGAGCAGTCCTTAGTGAGGACCTCAGAAGGAGCAGGCGGCGGTCTGCGAATAGCTGCATAAGCCTTCTTGACCGAAAAAGGAGCGCCCCTCCAAACCTAGTGGTCATGCCCCCCCTGGGGCCCTCGCAACCGGCCAGAGAATGGCACAGTCGAAGGAACTCATCGAGTCTTTGATCCGAAAAATTTGCGCAAAAACGGGGCATCCAGTTCCCATCACACCACACATCGGCAATTTTTACCTCCCTGTCTGCCGCCAAGGCAAAAAGCCTTGGAAAACGAGATGCGAGTGTCCCCTCATCGGTCCAGTTGTCGAGCCAGAAGGCAAAAGAGAGGCCGTTACCCAAGATGGGCCGGAATAAGTCCTGGAAGCGAGGAAGTAGCGTAAGAATCCCCTTCCAAAATAGGGAAGGCCGCAAACCCGTAGGGGACACAAGAGGCAAAGGGCTCCGGCAATCGTAGATACGACGGATCAACTTGCAGCACATCCTCAGCGCTCCCCCATATTCGGGAGATCCATTTCAGGAGTAATGCTTCATTCATAGCATCCAGCTTTCGAACATCCAAACCGCCTTCCGCTTTCGGCAATGTGACCGTATCCCAGTAAACAAGGTGTACGCCCCTGGTCGTCTGCCCGCTCCCGCGCCATAGGAATCTCCTCATTAGCCCTTCAATACGTACACGAATCCCCTTCGGCAAAATTCTCGCAGACATGAAGAATATGGGAATTGCCACCATTACTGCTTTCATTAGCACCAACCTCCCCCCTGAAGAGGATGGAGGATCTCCACCCCGCCAGCCTGCCTCCATCTTCTCAACGATCGGAAGCCAGTCCGCCAACCTCGTCCGACCGACTGAAAGCGGCATCCCAAGGTAGCGAATCTGCAGTTTCCTGCATCCCACCCCCAAGTCAACAGAACAAGACCTCGCCTCCTCCTCAGAGGAGGCAAAAGGCACCAAAATGGACTTGTCTCGATTTTGGACGAGACCCGAGAGTTCACCAAAGAGTTCCCCACGGTAGCGACGGCCCCAACCTCCTCCCTGTCGCCCTCCACGAAGAATATAGTGTCATCCGCATATTGGATCAGGGGAATAATAAGATCGTCCTTGGAGGAGCCCGAGAATAGGCTGAACCTGCTCCAACATACATGCCAACGCATCCGCCACGATGACGAAGAGAAGAGCGGCCAGGGGGCACCCCTGCCTGATTCCCCGCTGAGGCTGGTAGAACCCACCCTCCGGACGACCATTTATAAGAACCGCCAGAGAAGCTGTGGTATCACAACGCTTCATCCAAGATATCCAAATGTCAGGGGATCCCCACCTATCCAATGCTTCCCATAGGAAGCACCAATCAAGAGTATCGTAAGCCTTTGCAAAATCTACCTTCCAGAGCATAGCCTTTTTGCCAAGCCTCCTCCATTCCACCACAATCTCAGATGCCATAACTAAACAGTCTCCAATTTGCCTGCCTGGGACGAATGTCGATTGGACGGGAGAGATAAGGTTCGCGAGAACCCTACTAAGGCGGACGACAAACACCTTAGCCACGATCAGATAGAGCCCGTTGGAAAGGGCGATTGGTCGGAAATCCTCGATGCGCTCAGCCGCACCATTCTTAGGTAGGAGAACGATCAGTGCCCGATTAATTTTCTCAAACCCCGCATTGTACAAACACATCTCTTGTACCACCTCGAGGACCTCCCCAGCAAGCAGATCCCAGAAGTCCCGATAAAAGGACACTGGGAACCCGTCCGGCCCGGGCGCGCCATCCGCGTTAAGAGACTAGACGACGGCCCGCACCTCCTCCATCGTCACAGGCACAACCAAGCTCGAAGCATGCTCCGACGACAACCTCTCCGCCCCCCGACCCAACCATCTCCACCTGCGAAGTAGGGACCGCGACGAGAAGTCACGGAAGTGCTTAGCAATCAGATGGCCCATCTCCCTGTCACCCGTGACCCGGACACCATCCACAATGATCGAGCGCAAAGCATTAAAACATCGTCTTCCGCTGGCAATACGATGGAAGAATGCCGTGTTGGCATCCCCCTCCACGAGCCACTTGTGTCTAGATCTCTGGCGCCATTCTGCAACTCTGTTCTTGTCCTCCAGCGCCACCTGCCTGAGAGAAGATTCCCCCCTTGCGAGATCCTTAGAGGAGAGAGAGCGAGAGTCTTCGAGCTGGTCAAGGCTGGCAATGACCTCCTCAGCCGAGGCCCTGGCCGCCCGGCGAGCATCGCGTGACTCCTTCTTGAAGAGACAAAGTCTTCCCCGCAAAGATACAAGTTTCTAGTAGAACTTTGAGACTACCGAGCCCGAGACGACCGTAGAGGTCCAGTGCGAGGATACCATTTCGCGAAAAGACTCTTCAAGCAACCATGCCTTCTCGTACTTGAATAAGCCCCTGAGCGGGTTTTGCTCACTCGAGTCCCAAACGAGGGGGGAATGATCCGAGCGAGTCTGAACCCTTGTCAAGGCAAAGCAAGAGGGGAACAGATTTAAAAGTTCCGATGAAGCGACGAACCGGTCGAGGCGAGAGCGAGAGCCCAAGCTCCGCCAAGTATATTTAGTGTCATGTGCGTCAATCACCTCAAGTTCCAAATCGTCTAAAAACTCCACGAAGTCAGCTGACCCCGGGTCCTGGCCACCATGCAAACCCGGCCGGTCGGATGACAACAAGGTAACATTGAAGTCGTCGCCTATCAGCCACGCGCCCCTCGGGAAGGAGGCTCTTGCCGAACGAAGATCATCCCACAGCTGTCGACGGTCACCGACCTGGCAAGGCTCATACACACACGAGACGACAATAGTCTTCAACGAGGAAAGACAATCAAGAAGAATTGTCAGTACATGTGAGCCCCTTAGCTCCGATCGCAGGGCAAAGCCACGATCCCTCCAGTCAATTAGCATACCCCTCGCAGAACCAACCGCATCGACAGTACGATACTCAGAGATGGGCCCGACGTCGAAAGAACGCCACACATCCCGCTTACAGGATTGCAACTTGGTTTCTTGAAGCAAAATGATGTCACAGCCCCACTCGAGGAAGCGAGAACCCATGACCTTCCTCTTTTCCGGGTCACCCAGACCTATGACATTCCATGTGAGGACCTTCATTGAGAACCGTCGCAGGTTCCCCCGATGTGGGCCACTCCAGCCAGAGTTGCCACGTGAGCCATACAAGCCGACACCGGCAGCGGCGCGGTGTTGAGCCGTCGCGCCCGCGGGCGTCTCCTGTACCTTTTACCGACCCGCCTATGGTCAGGCCCCGAAGAGCTCGTCATCGAGGACGTCCCCAAGTCAGAACTCCCGGTCGAGGGCGACACCCGAGCAATAGGAACATCCACCACCCCATTTGTGCCCAGTCCCTGGTCAACACTAGAGAAGGGCCGACCATCGAAACGAACACTTCAGACGGGTCACTTAGGCCCACGGATGCCCACAAACGAGCAACTTCCAGCACGAGCGTTCGAAATGCCAACCGGATCCAAATCCGGGTGCTCCGAGGAGACCACAAGCGGATCCACCAACCTGATTTCGTAAGCCTGCGAACCGGATATCCGAAGATCCGACCCCGTAGTGGGTCCACCGAGCAAGAAAAGGCGGCCAACATTCGACCCGAAGGGGAGGGGCGAGTTGGCGCAATCCCAAGCGCGTAAATCGAGAGGGGCGTATGTCCCAAAGACTATATTCTGTAAAGGCGACATGAAACGAGGCGACACCCCTAGAGAGGAAACACATGAGGTGTCGAAGACACCAAAACGATTTAAATCGGCATAATCCGAACCGCCTCCAGGAGAAGAATACGAATCGTCTCCAGGAGAAGAAGACGAATCGACTTCCCCAGCAGCCAGAGCAACTCCGTCGGACACAACACTAAGCTGATGGTCGGCGCTCCCGCCCCCGCCCAGCGGCACATAAAGCTCCATCTGATCCAACATTCGAATCCGCAGTGGAAAACAAAAGCGGCCAACGACCATTTCCGCCTCTGAGAGGAGACGGACAGAGTCAGGGCACTCCGATAAAACAAGAGTAACCTCCGGGTCCGATCCCGGGAGCGTACGCTCCTGAAGAATACGAAGAACTGAACCAAGGCCCCTGAGAGGCGGAGCCAGACAATGCACAGAGCACGACAAGAACGGAGCACCCCTAACCTCCGCCACCTTTTGCGAGACACGACCGACTACTCCATTTGCAAACCTGGCGCGCCTCCAGGTGAGGCCACCCGACCCCTTCCAAGCAAGCAGCCGTCGTCGCTGCTGCTCCGAGAGCCCTTGCACACATCAGCGACGATACGCCAGCTCCACCACATCTCCAAAGAAAGCACCTGCGAGCTCCTTCTCAATGGCCACACGAATCTCCTCCACACATAAGGAGTCCCCCATCCAAGACCCGATGAGGAACCTATGCAGAGACGGAGTGTCGGGAGATCGGGATACCCCGCCGTCCGCCAAGCATTCCTCCGAAATTAAAACATCAGACAGGGATTACGTGTCAACCCCTCGGGCCTTCTCAATCGGATCGCGACAACACGAAGGACATGTGTAGCGCCTATGACCCTCCTTCCTGCACACGAAGCATCGAGGCGGCGAGGCACACACAACCGCCAAATGTCCCGCAAGGCCACACCTGAAGCATCTTCGCCCGGGCTTACGATGCGAAACCACTTCCCAACCTTCATCGGAGCCTTTCGCCCCGCCGCTCCTACTTCCGAGGCAGAGCGTTGAACAACGAAGGTCCTCCGCCACTCCGCCGCCCCCGCTCGAATCACCCACTTCAGCCTCTCATGTCTCTTCCGCTCCATCGCTCTTCCCTTGACCATTACACCAGAGAAACTCAAGGCATATAGGGATTCTGTGATGACAGGAGTCTTTCTAGCGGCACTGGATCCTGAGTATGTTGTAGCTAGAGCATATATTCTTACCGATGCCACTGTTAGAAAATAAACATGCGGAAGCGAAATCAAAGAATAAAGAAACATAAACACGGAATACAAAGGTTTTAACGTGGAATCCTACTCCCTAAGGACCTGGATGAAACCACGGGAGAAAGCCTCAAAGGGCCAGGTTTGTCTGTTGACTTTCTCCATAGTTACAGGAGGTCTGGGGCTTCTTATATAGCCTCCACAAAGCCTCCAAGTCCCACCACTGGTAGATGTGAGACTAAACATGTGGATGGGATAAATGGATCTCTCCATGATCCAGTTACCCTCCTACAACTCATATGGTGCACAACCAAATACTCCAACACTCCCCCTCAAGCTGGAGTTTGCAATGCTCAGCTTGGACGAACAGAAAGAAACTCAACTCACGCTACAGGACACTACGGACAATATCAACTCAACACGCACAACTGTTGCTGTCGAAGACGTTGCTTCTCATGCCGTGCAGGTGAGGAAGACGAACGTGCTGGAGTGTAAGTCTGCTAAATCTCCTCGTCGGAGAGTATGTGCTCTGAACTGTACCTGTCAGAATCACTGCAACTGGAAACGAGTCTCCTCGTTGGAGTACTATGGCCCGCCACAATAATGTGAACAATTGCTCCATCTCTGAAAAGGGCTGAACTGAAAAGTCCGTGGAAGTGCAATCCTCATCGGAGTCTACAGTCGTTGGAGAATGGAGTCTGAAGAAGTCTCCTCGTCGGAGAACTGCGTCTCTCCCATCTGGCACAGAGAATGATATTCTACTCTGGAGTACCTATGATACCACATGAAAACCCTTGCCAACATGGAATAGGGAATGGTCCTCTACTCTGGAGTCTCTTTGGCTCACATGAAAACTCTGGCCGACAAAACAAGAAAAGATGGGGACCACATCAAAAGATGGCAAACACGTGCACATCTGAAAAGACCACATCCAAGTGCGTGTCTGAAACTGGAGACCCGGAATCTGACGTCGAGTTTGAAATCATCTAAATTATAGGGTTCGTTTGGTTGCAGGGTTGTGCAGGTTTGGGTTGGATTGGGGTATCCCTGTGAATAGTAAAGTGTGAGGAGGATTGGGATGTTTGGAAGGAGGGGTACCCTGGGTTGGGGCAACCCAACCCTGCCCAACCCTGCAACCAAACGAAGCCATAGAGTCTGAACATCTGGCTGGTCTGCAATCTCTGAATCTGACATCTGAATCTGAACAAGACATGTGATTCTACATAATACTCCCCCTTTCTCCCACACTTGTCGGAAAATCAACATCGACAAAGTTGAGAGAATACAAGATTTTGGGGAAAAAACAAACCGAAATGAGCCGTCAAATTTTCCTCAGCTTTTCTTGCAATGAAAATTTTCTTTTTTGGCTATTTCCATTTTTTAGACACTTTTTTTTTGAAATCATTTTTTAAGCCGTTTCCCTTTTTTCGGCTCTTTTTTCTCAACTGCATACGGTTTTTTTGTACGCGACTTTTTGTTAAATATGGTCCAACTAAGTATGAGACCCCCCTTCTTTTTAAAAAAAATTCCTGGCCTATACAGGCCCGCACATTTGGCTCCCCCTTTTTCTGCAACATTTTTTTAAATATGATAGGCAATCATGCCATAGGGTTCCCCACCGTGGGAACCATCTCGTCAATCAGCGCTGCCCCCGCGTGGGGTATTTCTGGAGAGGACCTGCGCCACCATCGTGGTAGTTGAGGAGCGATGGAAGATCGTCCGCACAGGGGGGTACGCGCGCAGGCGCGTGATCGAGTCGCTGCTGGGGAAAGGGAAGAGGGTCGGGACCTCGGGCCGATGTTGTCGCACTGAGTCGTGCCTGGGTTTGCGCGTCGTGACCTGTTGTGCGCCAAAGGGAAGATGAGGCGATGCCGCTGGAGGGTTCCTCAGCAAGGACTGGAGGGGTTCGGAGGAGGGGAGCCGCCTGGAGTTGGCATAGCGCCACCTGCACGTAGTGTTTGCGCGCCTATACGAGTGGAGGCGGTCTTGTGGAGCAGGGAACATATTGAGGGGATTCACTGATGGGTAGAGGTTGGGTGCTTCTAGCGATCGGCTCGATCCCGACTGAACTTGTGAGAATGAGGAGCTCCATGATACAGATTGTATCGGACCCACGGAAGCAAAGAGGTTTGCAAACCCGACAGTGGCGGAGGAGGAGCATCGTCTGTAGTCGCCTGGAAGGAGAGGCTCCACCACGATCGATGGAGGGCTCCGCCGCCTCTGGAGTTGGGGATCTCGTCGCCGTGTTGGGGCTCGTGTGGACTGCGCCTGGATATGGGAGTAGCGTCGCCTGCACGGGACTAGCGCACCTGCGCGAGGTGCTCCGCCTAAAGCCTTCAACGAACTATGCAAGGAATTGCTCTTCTTGTTGCGCTTGGAGGCCTGCGCTTGAGGCATGTGTGGGCTGCTTGGAGGTGATGAAATGGAGGCGCCTCCTGGAATCTGCAGGTGATCTGGAATAGGGCGACGATGTGCTGTGCCTAGGAGCGCCACCTGTAGAGGGAGCTTGCGCCGCCTGAAGGAGATCGAGAGCCCGGACTGGGGGAGAAAATATGACTGCATGGAGGCCAGGAGACGATCTGGAGATCAGATCTCGCTCCTGGTTCTTGCCGGCCTGGGGTCGCGACGCAATTCAGAGAAACATCTTGAAGTTTAGGGTTTCGAAAAACCCAAAACAACATGTTGAACCGAGCAACATTTTGAACTTTGAATGATAATGAATATACATGATCTTCATAGCACCATAATCGACTCTTGACCAAATGAAAGAAATAAAAAACTTCACGAGAATCGAACCCGCTCTGATACCATGCTAGAAAATAAACACGCGGAAGCAAAATCAGAGAATAAAGAAATATAAACATGGAATACAAAGGTTTTAACGTGGAATCCTGCTCCTTAAGGAGCAGGATGAAACCATAGGAGATGGCCTCAAAGGGTCATGTTTGTCTATTGACTTTCTCCATGGTTACAAGAGGTCTGTGGCTCCTTATATAGCCTCCACAGAGCCTCCAAGTCCCCCCACTGGTAGATATGAGACTAAACATGTGGATGGGGTAAATGGATCTCTCCAAGATCCATTTACCCTCCTACAACTCATATGGCGCACAACCAAATACTCCAACAACCACTATACCTCCAATGGAGGAAGCATATCGTTGGCTGAGCAGATTCTCCATATCTTATGGTGGTTCGTCCATGTCTCAGACTTATTCAGCCATGACAACATCTCATGGTAGGGGGAGCACCATGTAGTTCCACGACCGAGGAGGTCGTGGCAGAGGAGGGAGCAGTAGACCCCCTCGTCAGCTTTGCACTTATTGCCACATACCAAGCCATTCAGAGGAAACATGTTATTCTAGGCACGGGTTCCCTGCTTCAGCACATGTGACATAACATATCCAACATGCTAGCAGTTCTTCTGTTGCAGCTGACCAGAGGTTTGACGAGTTAGTTGCACGGCTCAGGGAGATTATGCCATCTCCAGGGTCAACTATCTCACAGTCGGGATCTTCAGAGGTAGCAGCCTCAACCACTACATCCATGTCATGTACAACATATGCTTTTACTAGCTGTTATAGGGCAGGCTTGTCAGAGTGGATCATGGATTCAGGAGCATCCCATCATCTTTGTGGTGATAGAGGTCAATTTAGTACCTATAGCCCGACTCAGTTAGGCAGATCTGTGGTAATTGCTGATGGGACACTCTCCCCCATCACTGGTCAGGGGGAGGTGCAGTTAACCCCTGAAATGCGGCTTCAGAATGTTCTTTACGTTCTTGAATTCTCTATGAATTTATTATCTATTAGTCAAATCACCAAGGATTTGCATTGTCATGTCATATTTGACCCCTCTGCTCTTGTGTTTCAGGACATTCTAACGAGCAGGGTGATTGGTTTTGGCCGTGAGCAAGGAGGCCTATACAGACTGGTGCAATCTTCGTATGCTGATGTCTCCTCTCTTCACACTAGATTTGTCTCTCCGTATACATGGCACCTCCATTTTGGTCATCTTCATCTGCAAAAGCTACGTCATGTTCTTCTTCAGATCTCTCCTCGCTATACTTTCCAGTGCAAGGTGTGCCAGCTTGGGAAGCATCATAGGTCCACAATCCAGAGTCGTCAGGGTTAAAGTAGTCGTGGTCTTTTTGAGTTACATCATTTGGATATTTGGGGTCCTAGTCGTGTTCCTGATCTTCAGGGTCATCGATTTTATCTTGTTGTTGTTGACATGTTTTCTAGATTGTCGTGGGTCTTTCTGCTTAAGAACAAGTCTGATGCTAGTCCTATCATTCATTCTTTTATTAATGAATCAAGAAATGTCTTTTCTGCAAATGTCAAGTATATACGTTCTGATAATGCACTTGAATTCTTTAGTACACAACTTTCTCAATTCCTTAGATCGTATGGTATTGTGCATCAGACATTGCGTGCTTATACATCCCAATAGAATGGGGTGGCTGAGAGAAAACATCGCCGTCTCTTGGATGTCACCAGGACTCTTCTGATTCAGAGTTGTGCTCCCCACTCATACCGGGGGGATGTTGTTCTCACTAGGTGTTATTTGGTGAATCGTATGCCTTCATCGAGGGGGAAAATATTCCGTTCTCGATTACGTTTCCCGAGAAGGATCTTTTTTCTTACACACCTCGTGTTTTTGGTTGCATCGCTTTTGTTCATCAGATGTCTCCAGGTCTTGACAAGCTCTATCCTAGAGCAGTCAAGTGTATGTTTGTTGGGTATTACAAGACTAAAAAGTGGTATCGTTGCTTTGACCCTGCTCGGTGAAGGTACTATGTTAGTGCTGATGTCACCTTCTTTGAATCTATCATGTATTTTTACCCTACAGGTGACAAGCTCATTCCTTCAGAGTGTGGAGAAGAGGTTTACATGCCACAATCTCCTACCTCTCTTACACCTCCACCACTACCGCCACGACCATATCCTCCCCCACCACCTCCACCTCCTGCTACAGCTCCTTTCTTTCCACAGGTTTATTAACACCGACCTCGTGCTCATGTGCCTCCACCAACATCTAGCATGCCAAAGATATGTCCTGAGCATTTGAGTTCTACTAATGGCATTGGTGATTTGAGTGTGCATGATGTTCTGGATGATACTATTCTTGAGGATACATTGGACCTGGATGTGCCTATTGCTCTACGACGGAAGCGTCGTGCTTGTACGATGCATCCTCTTTCCTCTCATGTCTCTCTGGTGCGGTTATCTGGGGACTTTCAGAGATTTGTTGTTGCCTTATCTGCGGTACAAATACCGAGATCTTATCATGAAGCATACAGAGTGGCCCTTGGCGTCTTGCTATGGAAGAGGAGATGGTCGCTTTACAATCTTGTGGTATGTGGAGTGTCGTCTCTGCTCCCCCAGGTGCTTCTATGGTTGACAATAAGTGAGTGTTTACTATTAAACACCATACAGACGATTATGTGGACAGATACAAGGCCCGGTTGCTTGCTCGTGGATTCACCCAAACTTATGAGGTGGACTATCAAGACACCTTTTCTCCTGTTGCGCGCCATTCTACACTACACATTCTTGTTGCCGTTGCTGTGGTAAAAGATTGGCCCCTTTCCAATTAGATGTCAAGAGTGCATTCTTTTTTTTTTTGAAGTCATCAAGAATGCATTCTTATATGGCGATTTGCTTGAAGAAGTGTATATGCAGCCGCCGCCAGGGTTTACTGCTGGGGGGGGGGGAGTCTAATATGGTGTGTGAACTTCATAAGGCCATATATGGCCTTAAGCAGAGTCCGAGGGCTTGGTTTTAGAAGCTCTCAGAGTTGACTGAACTACATGGTTTTGTCAGATCTACCGCGGATCATTCTCTTTTTTTATGAGGACCCAAAAAGGTATTGTTGCTATTTTGGTTTATGTGGATGATATTTTTATCACAGGCAATGATAATGAAGGAATTCAGGCAGCCAAGGATTTTCTTGGACAACAGTACATGACCAAGAATCTTGGTAAGCAGAGGTATTTTTTTGGTCTAGAATTTTCAAGAAACCAACAGGGAATGGTAATGACCCAAAGGAAATATGTCATTGATCTCTTCTTCGAGACGAGTATGACAGGATGTAGACCTGCTACTACTCCGATGGATCCCAATGCACAACTATATGATGATGACTCTGCAGAGGTAGATAAGAGACAATACAGAGAGCTTGTAGGAAAGCTATTGTATGTCACTATTACCAGGCCTGATATATTGTTTGCTGTCAGCAGAGGTAGCCAATTTATGGAGCATCCTAGGCAGTCTCACATGGATGCAATCAACATGATCTTGAGGTATCTCAAGTCTTCTCGAGGTGCAAGATTTCTATTCAGGAGAGATACATCCCTTACAGTGTCAGGATGTGTGGATGTAGACTATGCTGGGTGTCCCAAGGATAGGAAGTCAACTTCATGCTTCACTGTGTTTGTAGGCGGTTCGTTGGTTTCATGGAAGAGCAAGAAACAAACAGTTATGGTCAGATCAAGCGCGGAATCAGAGTATAGGGCAATGGCTCAAGGGAGCACAGAAATGATGTGCGTCAAGTCTGTTCTGATTGACCTAACTATGGTGGTGCCTCTTCCTATGCATCTATAACGTGATAATCAAGCTGTGCTATTTATAGTAAATAATACTGCCTTCATGAAAGAACAAAGAACATTGAGGTTGACTGCCACTACACCCGTGATTTGATTCAAAAAGGGTTTATATCCACTTCTCATGTTGCTTCGGGCGATCATATTGCTGACATGTTCACCAAAGCTCTTGCAAAGGGACCATTTCACCGTTGTTGTTCCAAGCCGAGCATGATAGATATTTATGCTCCAGCTTGAGGGGGAGTGTTGAGATATTTATATTTCTTTAAATGCTATCCTGTAATTTTTCTATTTCTTTCTGCTATCTATGTAATTTTCCCTAGAGCTTTTCTTCTATATAAGAGAGCTCTAGAGCTACGATATATAACTTTGATCCCTTTTACACTTCCACAATTCTTCTATAACAATTGTATTTTTATTAAAAATTCTACAAGCTTTACTACGATTTCAGTAACCAATTAATACACATTCTTCACTTTTTTGCATCAAACTTATTTAAGTTAACTTTTGTATTTAGTGCAAAACATTTACTTCCAAATACTTCAAAGTGGTTTATTTTTGGAATTTTACCTTTGTAAAATTCATAGCTTGTCTTTTTAAGGATTGATCGTATTGATACTCTATTTAGTAAATAGCAGGCAATATTATTAGCTTCTGCACAGAAGTATTTAGGTAGACCCAAAAAGTTCTAACACATTCTTGTAAAGTTCTATTCTTTCTTTTTATAACTCCATTTTATTGAGGTGCTCTTGGAAAAGAATATCCGTGTTATATTCCATGTTTTTCACAACATTAGTGATTCATTTCCAAGCTCTCCTCCATGATTTGTACGAATTTTAAGGATTTCTTTATTATTTTCTTTTCGAACTAATTTTGAAAAGTTTATAAAAGATCCTATTGTTTGATATTTAGTTTTTAAGAAGATGGTCCAAGTGAATCTAGAGTAGTCATCGACTATCATAAGACAATATGTACAACCACTAATGCTTTCTACTCTTATTGGTCCAAACAGATCTAAGTGAAGCAGTTCCAGGTGTCTAGATGTTTGAAGTTTTCCTAGTGAGCAAGCATTACAGGGTGTTTTGGGGTTTATCCTATTGATAGACAATCCTCATACTAAGTTGTTTTAATCAACTTATTTAAGTACTTAGGGTGTAAGTCACCTATTCTTATGTGCCAAAGATTAACTTCATTATTACTAACCACTAAGCAATCATAAGCATTATCTTTGGTAAACTCAAACATAAATATTTTTAAACCTTTTTCCAATTAACAAGGGTTCATTACTAGAATCATCAAGAATTTTAAAGCAGTTTGATGAAAATAACGCATTAAAAGTTACCTTTATCACAAACTTGACTTGCACTAAGTAAGTTATGCTTTAAACTATTAACTAATGAGATAATATCAAAAGTAGATTTACCCTTACCAATTTGATCTATACCTACGATACGATCCTTGTGTTTTCCAAATGAGACCGAACCTCCTTTGCATTCCTGGATGGTAAACAAGTTCTTGTATTCTGTCATATGCTTGACACATCCTGAATCCATGATCCATCGGCTACCTCAATCTTTTTCCCACAACAGTTGAGGTTGGCGTCATTCTTGATCCAATAGGCTTTGTAGTTTTTAATCCGATTTGAGATAGTGTGTACATCCACTTCTTGTGATCTACATTCTCTTCACCTACAAAATTAGTTTTGAGAAGATATTTTGGTACCTATTTTTTAGTCCACGAGGGTTATACTTTCTATCTCCGATTTGACTAAGCAACTTGTTATGAGACAATACATTACTAGCAAATCCTATGCCTTAGAATCAAGTACAACAACAACAACAAAACTTTTTCCCACAATTAAGTAGGGTTGACTACATGGATTCTTTGCATCCATTCAGATATATCTTGGGTCAATCTCCAAAAAACTAAGATCCCTTCGTATAATCTGATTCCAATACTTCTTGGGTCATCCTCGCCCTCTCTTAGCCGGCTCGACATCCCAAAACTCGCATCCTCTAACCGGTGCATCGACTACCTCCGGGGATGCAAAAAACGATCTAAATGCTCGTTTAAACATATACGATGCTCGACCGCATTGTTAATTCAAAAGGGAGGCCATAAACGGGTGTGCCGCATAAACAACCTTAAATGACCATTTAAACGACCTTAAATGGCCTTAAGCGACCTTTTAAGAACATGGACCTACTTTCTTCAAAGGGTCATCATTATCATGCTATAAATTGTAATTGTTTATATTGTATATTTTGACATTTGGCTATGAATTCTAGTTGTTTATGTTATCTATTTTGACATTTGGATGATACATTCCTTAAATTTGACAATATTTGATCTATATTATGAATATGTGATTATATTTTTCTTATTTATTTATCCTTTTTTATTAATTATATATGCTATTTAATTATCGTTTAAACTCATGCATACCATTTAATTTGTAATCAATGACCCTACCGACTGAATACCGCATACCGCTTCTCGCTGACCTCTTTTGCAAGTGGTCAAACCACCTTAAGCGGTTTTCTGGCATCTTATCCTTAATCATAACTACAACTTTCCTTATGATTGCATCATTCTGAATCCGATCTTTACGTATATGTCCACACATCCACCTTAGCATTTTCATTTCTGCTATTGTCATTCTCTGCACATGTCTATGGTTCACAGGCTAACATTTAGATCCATAGAGTATAACATGTATTCAGTTTCTTTGTAGAGATTTCCTTTGATTTTTAAAGAAAATTTCTTATTACAGAGAACAACAGAGACTCTTCTCCACTTTAGTTAGGCTGCATTTTTTCTATTAGTAACATCTCTATCAATTTCTCCATCATGTTGCAAAATAGATCTCGTGTATCGAAAAGAATCTCTCTTCTGTATGTTATCGTCAATAGTCTTCATATCGATTCCTTCATTATTGCTTCCATCGAAAGTGCACTCCATATATTTAGTCTTAGCCCTACTTGTACGAAATCATTTAGTCTCCAATACATGTCTCTGACCTCAAGCTTATCATTTATTCCATTTCTAGTTTCACCAATCAACACAATATCATCAGCAAATAACATACACCAAGGTATCTCATCCTAAATATGACTTGTCAACTCGTCCATAATCAAAGTAAAAAGAAATGGAGTTATAGTTGAACTTTGATTAAAATCAATGTTGATGCCAAAATAGTCAGTCTTCCCAGACTGGATCCTTAAACAAGATAAAGCCTTATCATACATATCCTTTATGAGGTTAATATATAGGACATGTACTTGTCTCTTCTCTTAAACTCTCCACAATATCTCACGTTGGACATAATCTAAAGCCTTCTCCAAATCAATAAAAATCATATGGAGGTTCTTCCTTTTAGCTCTACAAATATCCATTGTTCTCCTCAGCAAATGGATGGCTTCAATACTTGAGCAACCTGACAAGAATCCGAATTGATTTTCTTTTACTTTGGAAACTTACCTCAACCTTCTTTCGATCACACGTTTCCAAATTTTCAAAGTGTGACTCATCAGCTTGATATCTCTGTAATTTGAACAATTTTGAATGTCCCCTTTTTTCTTACAAAGAGGCATCACGATACTTCTCTAATCTTCAGGCATTTTCTTTCTTCATCAAATAATATTGAATAAATTTATAAGCCAAGTCAAACTACACTCACCTAAAACTCTCCATACTTCTATAGGAATATCATCTTCTATAGGAATATCATATGTTCCTACATCTTTCTCAGGTCTCATAACCTTCAAAGCCCCCTCTACCTCATTTCTTTGTATTTATCTATAGCTTGTACGATCCAAGTAACTTTCACTACTAGCTAGATCACTCAAAGTGATCTCTTTATTTCCTCCTCCAATTAAAAACTTGTGGAAATACTACTTCCATCTAGTCTCTATATCTTTTTGAGTAATAAGCACGCTACCTTCCTCATCCTTAATGCATCTCACTTGAGAAAGGTCTTTGTCCTTTCTTTCTCTTGCTTTGGCCAACCTGAATATATCTTTCTGGCCCTCTTTTGAGTTGAGATTACAACCTTCTTTGCTTTTTCTTCACTATTTTGTAGTTTGTTGCAGTTTCCTCTGTTCTATCCTTAGACATAGATTTAAAGCATGCTTTTTTATTTTTGAGCTTCTCTTGCATCCCTCCACTCCACCACCAAGTTTCCTTTTGTTCTGGAGCTCCTCCCTTTGACTCGTCTAGCATCTCTTTGGCTATCCTTCGGATACAAGATGCTACCTCCTCCCATATCTCGTTTGCACTTATACTACATTCCCAAGACACGTCTTCTAAAACCTTCTCCTTATAGCTTGATTGCTTCAATTGAAGATTCCACCATCTAGTTCTAGTGATCTTGGAAACCCTCCTTTTCTTTACCAGTCTTTTTATTTGCTTATCTATGACTAATAAGTGATGTTGGGTTGTCAAACTCTCTCCTGGGATTACTTTGCAGTCTTTGCAACACAACCAAAGCACTTAGTGTCAGTTTCGGTCACCATTTCGGTAACCAACCAAAACGAAATTTCGATCGAATTTCAATCAAAATGTTAGAAGGAACCTATTATGTGTATTTAAGCTAGTTAGACATGGATGTCTTTTTTCTTCTACGAACAACTTGTCACAAGTCATTATGGAAATTTTATATCGGATAATTTCTAATAAGTAATGGATTTTTATACCACTAAAAATAAAGCTGCTACATTTACCAATGGTATGCCATTTGCCACTGGTACGCCATTAAAGACTTGGACACATGTCTGTTGATAGGATTAATGGATTGGTAAAAGATGGACCTTTTAATTTTTTGAAAGTTCAAAATTTACCAACGGGCAAGTATTATATTCGAGGTAAAATTTCCAAGCACCCTTCCCCAAGAGAGGTTTCGCTGGTTATCGAGCCCAACGAGTCGAGCCAGGCACTGGCTCATGCTCAGGCTTAGGCTCGATAAGCCTAGATGGGCTTGGGCTCGATGAGCGTGAGCCTCTTATCAAGCCAGCTCAGTCTTGATAAGGCTCGAGCCGAGCCCCTTATCGAGCTTGAGCTGGGCTTGAGCCAAGTTAGGCTCATTAAGGAAAATAATTATTTTTGGTACAAAAGTGCGTTCCCTAGGCTTGAACCTGTGACCTTTTCTTTGAAGAATATCTTCCTTACTAATGGACCACTATCTGAGTTGGATAACAAAAACTAAATTATATTATATATTGTAACATTCCATTTGCTAATAGAAAAATAAAATACTAATTTCTTAATTATAACCTAGAAAAATATAGATAAAGTCTAGGAAGTTCAAGTCTACAACATAGTCCACCCAAGATTGTCATTCCATAAACTACATAATCCTCCCACCATTCACAATTTTGCAAAACTAATTACAATACAAATAAACATCATTACAGTTTCAAATGGGCATAGTTTTTGTGTGTGTATTATATATTGTATATATTCCTTATCGAGCCCCTTATCGAGTTATCAAGTTTAGCAGAGCTCGGCTCCTTAAGCTATCGAGCCCAAAATTATGGTTCAGGCTCGACTCAATAGCTTAATGAGCCAGGCTCACGAGCCCTAGCCTGGCTCATCGAGCCGTGACTCAATAGGCAACCCTAAAGAAAAATGTAGGATGCGAAGTATACTTGGCCTAATAATACATATAGATATGATCTATTTAGTACCACTACACGTAATGGACTTCAATAATATGTGGCCTTTATTGATGATTGTTAGGAAAAAAGTCTTTGATACTAATTCAGAAAACCCTAGGCTCTCTTATATAGGGAGAGACCTAAAGGGTAAATTACAGAGAGGTCTATGGAAGATAAAGAAATAACGATAAACTACATAAAGAGATAATAAGACTACGAACTATCTCTACACTCCCCCTCAAGGTGGAGCATAGATATCTATCATGCTCAGTTTGGATGAACATCTCTGAAACGGTCCTCTGAGCAGTGGCTTGGTGAATACATCTGCTGTCTGATCTCCTGAGCTCACATGTGTAGTAGATATCAATCCTCTCTGGATCAAGTCCCTCGTGTAATGGCAGTCGACTTCAATATGCTTGGTCCTTTCATGGAAAGCTGGGTTGTTGGCAATAAATAATGCTGCCTGATTGTCACACTGAAGCTTCATAAGTAGGGGCACAACTCATGTAGATCTTCTAGTACTGAACGAACCCACATCATTTCCGTGCTGGCTTGAGCCATGCCCCTATATTCGGATTTGGCACTGGACCTTGCCACAACAGTTTGTTTCTTGCTTTTCCAAGAAACCAAGGAGCCTCCAACAAACACTGTAAGCCCTGAGGTTGATTTTCGGTCCTTAGGACATCCTGCATAATCCGCATTTGCACACGCTGAGACGGATAAGTCTGTGCCCTTTCTGAATAGCAACCTGACCCTGGAGAAGACTTCAAATACCTCAGTATCATGTGTATAGCATCCATGTGAACCTGTCTTGGCTGCTCCATAAATTGACTCACCCTGCTAACTGCAAATTGAATGTCTGGGCGAGTTACGGTAATGTAGAGGAGTTTTCCCACCATTTCTTTGTATCTCCTCTTATCTACTTCATCTGTATTACCATCATACAGCTTCATGCTGGGGTCCATGGGAATACTTGATGGTTTGCACCCATCCATGCCAGTCTCAATCAGGAAGTCTGTAATATACTTCCGTTGTATCATCACCAAGCCTTGTGCATTCCTTGCAAATTCCAACCCCAGAAAATATCTTAAGGTTCCAAGATCCTTTGTAATGAATTGACGGCCTAGGAATGCCTTTGCCCTCTCTATGCCCTGAACATCGTCTCCTGTAACAAGAATATCATCCACATAGACCATAATGACAATCGTACCTGCCGATGACTTCTGGACAAACAATGAGTGATCGACATTTGACCTCTTGAATCCCTATTGCTCAATCATGTTAGACAACTTCTGGAACCATGCTCTCGGACTCTGTTTGAGGCCATATATCACCTTGTGAAGTCTACATACTATCTGCTTCTCCCCCTCAGTAGTAAACCCAGGTGGCTGCTGCATGTAGACTTCCTCCTGTAGGTCCCCGTACAGAAAGGCATTCTTGACATGTAGTTGAGATATGCTCCAATCACGTACCACAGCAACATATAAGAGAATACGAAGTGTAGAGTGTCTCGCCACTGGAGAGAAAGTATCCATGTAGTCCACACCGTAGGTTTGTGTAAACCCACGGGCGACCGAGCGTGCTTTGTATCTATCTAACGTGTCATCTGCATGATATTTGACAGTAAAGACCCATTTACAGCTCACAACGGATGTATCAGAAGGTACAGGGACCAAAGACCATGCGCCACGAGACTGTAAGGCCCTCATTTCTTCTTCCATTGCTAATCTCCAGCATTCATTCTGCAAGGCTTCCTGGTATGTCCGTGGTATATCCACGGAAGACAAGGCTGTGGCAAATCTCTGAAAATCACCAGTGAGACGGTGAAAAGAAACCTGTGAAGCAAATGGATATAAGGCACATTGCCTCCTCTGCTTCCGAATAGCAATCGGAACATCAAGATCATCATCTGCTGTACTAGATGGGCTAGTGTCTGCCTGTACTGAAGGATCCTGCACATGTACCAAACCTGACCCATCAGTAGTAATGCCATCTGAACATACCTGAGGCGTGATGATCGGCTGCTGTGTAGTCTGAGCAGGACCTGACCGACGTGTATAGAATTTAGGTAACGGTGATATGATAGGCCGTGGAATGGGTGGAGGTGGAGGTGGTAGAGGTGGTGTTGGCGTGGAGACAGGCACAGGGGACGACTCAGGTGTGCTCAATGTTGGTGGTGGAGGAACATAGATATCATCAGTGGTAGTGGATGGTACCATTCTGTCACCTGTAGGAGAGAAATACCTGACAGACTCAAAGAAAATGACATCAACACTCACAAAGTACCTCTTAGTTGCAGGATCATAACACCGGTAGCCCTTCTGAGTCCTAGAATAACCAACAAAGACGCACTTGACTGCTCTAGGAGAGAGTTTGTCAAGTCCGGGAGACAGACGATGCACGAAAGCCACAATACCAAAGACACGAGGAGTCAGTGAAAATAACTCCTTGTCTGGAAAAATAAGGGACATAGGTATCTTCTCACCAAGAAATGAGGATGGCATTCGGTTGACCAGATAACAAGCAGTAAGAACAACATCGCCCCAGAATGAAATAGGGGCACAACTTTGAATCAACAGTGTTCGAGTAATATCTAAGAGATGGCGATGCTTTCTCTCCGTCACACCATTTTGTTGTGAGGTATATGCACAAGTGGTTTGGTGAATAATACCCTTTGATGAAAGGAATTGTGAAAGTGAGCGTGTACAAAATTCAAGGGCATTATCCGTCTGAACATATTTGACAGAGAAAGAAAAAACATTGTGCACTTCATTAATCAAATTCTTGATCACATTTCCTGCTTCAGATTTATTTTTCAAAAGAAAGACCCATGACACACGAGAGAAATCATCCACTACCACAAGATAAAACATGTGCCCCTGATGATCAGGAACACGACTCGGACCCCATATATCTATATGTAACAACTCAAAAGGGGAGCTACTGCTCCGACTCGGACGACGTAGGAAGCTCGACCTGTGATGCTTCCCCAACTGACACGCTTCACATCGAAACGACGAACTAGGAGAGATTTGAGGCAGAAGATGGCGCATTTTCTGAAGTGGAAGGTGACCAAACCGGAGATGCCAAATGTACGGAGAGACTGGTCCAACAGAATGAGAGGAGACGCCAGCGTAGGAATCCCGAACCAGTCGATATAAATCATTCTGCTCAGAGCCACAACCAATCACCTTGCCCGTGAGTATGTCTTGAAAAATGAGAGAAGACGGGTCAAATATAGCACGACAATTCAAATCCTTCGTAATCTGACTAATAGATAGCAAATTCATTGAGAACTCAGGAGCATGCAGGACGTTCTGTAATTGCAAAGTGGAGGATAGGAAGACCTCCCCCTGTCCAACAAGGGGCGAATGGGTACCATCTGCTATCTGTACTGAACGACCGGGAGGAATGTCCCTGTAGGCCTGTATTCTACCTCTATCTCGGCAGAGATGATGTGTGGCTCCGGAATCGATAATCCAGTCAGATATATCATAAGGTGTTGTGAATGCAGTAGATCTACCTGAGGTGCTTGCAGTGGCGGATGAATTGGCAGAGGCAGTGGCAGCAATATCTGAGGAACCACCAGACGAATCACCAGAAGCATGTGGCATAATATCTCGGAGACGGGCCACAAGTTCGTCAAATCGATTATCTGCAGTAGAGGCCAGTGGAGACTGGGAGTGCTCTGCAACACGTGCCGATGCTGGAAATCCATGCTTAGAATAGCATGTGTCCTCTGAGTGTCCTGTGCGGTGACAATAGGAGCATGTTTGACTGAAGCGACCACCCCTTCCCTGGGGTCCACGGCCACGTCCACGACCACGACCAGAAGGCGGTCCACCTCTCCCACGCGAGGCTGCCATCGCAGATGGGGGTGGAGTAGAAGAGCTGGAGGAAACTGGAATGCGACTGAGCCTTCTGTAAACATCCTCCACTGGAGGAATAACTGCATCAGCTAGGATCTGGGACCGGGCGGCATCGTACTCAGGATTAAGAGCCGCAAGTAGAACGCCCACCATGGTGGCATTCCGAAACGTTTTCTGCTGTTCAGGAGTAGCAGTGAGAGGGATGGTACTGTATAACTTCTCAAACATCCCTCTTAGGGATGTGTATAGGGAATGAAGAGGTCTGCCGCTCTGCTTCATTGTGAAAATGTCATGCTGAAGCTGCAACATCTTTGTCTCATTTCGCACCTGCGAATATGTAGCGGCAAGAATGTCCCACATGGCCTCGGCCGTGGGCTGATGGAGGACATCGTTCGCAATCTCCATCGTCAATGTACCGGACAACCAGACCTTCGCGTAAGCGTCATCAGCCTCCCATGAGGCATAGATCCCTGTCTTCTCTGTAGGCTCATCCTCGGTAAGAATGTGTTTCTTACCATTAGACTTCATGAGACTCATGAACTGCATAGCCCAGAGCTCATAGTTTGACCCGTCCATCTTCACTATTGGCGCAAGACCTTTGAATGCGCCGGTGGAGGGCATATCGGCTTTCGATTCTGACATACTGCCTGTCGGAGAAGAACACGGGTATATAGACACAATGATGAATGTCTACACCAACTTCATCGGATTTGAGTGCATAGGTAGACGTTATGCACTCAAACCCATATATCGGACGAGTAGAGTACTAGGGCACGCCTTAGAGAAGGCTTACAGCCCTACGGCGACTGGTTGGGACCTACGACAGCAAGCAGCAGCCGCAGGCAGTGGCTGGGACCCGCAGGCGGCAGGCTGGTACCGTTGGGAGCCGTAGGCGGCGGCCTAGCGACGGGCTGGAGACCTGGCGGCTGTCGAGGAGGCGGTGGCGGTGGTCTGGAGACGCTTGGGGGTTGCTGGCGGCGAGCCGAAGAGGCGGTGGGCTGCGGCTAGGCGCGTGGAGATGCGCCGAGGGGAAGGAGGCGGGTGGGGAGAGGAGGGGCGCCGAGAGGAGGGGCGACGGGTATAGAGCCCTAGGGCGGCTCTGATACCATGTTAGGAAAAAAGTCTTTGATACTAATTCAGAAAACCCTAGGCTCTCTTATATAGGGAGAGACCTAAAGGGTAAATTACAGAGAGGTCCATGGAAGATAAAGAAATAACGATAAACTACTTAAAGAGATAATAAGACTACGAACTATCTCTACAATGATCATTCGTGGTACCATGTTTTTCTATTACACCACAAGTCTGAAATCTTTGTAAAGTTCAAAGCGTTCACGGCTTTGGTTAACACTCAAACATGAAGGAGGATCAAATGAATTTGATGTGATCGAGGTGGTGAATACCTCTCAGATGAGTTCGAAGAATACCTTAAAAAGAGAGGAATAATTTCAAATCTTATTCCTTCAAGGTTCTCCTCAACTCAATAGAGTTGCAGCGTGACGCGACAGAGCCATGGTGGACATGGTAAGATCAATGTCGAGTAAACGACACGTACGTCTTAGTTTACGGGGACATACAATAGAGATTGCAGCCTATATCCAAACAAGATTCTAAGCAAATCAATACCTACAACTCACGAGCTTTGGTTTGGAATCAAAGTATGTATTCTGTACTTACCAATTTAAGGTTGTTGGGTTCATGCTAAAAATGTGGATGTAAAAAAGCTGGAATCTCACACTTGAGAGTGTGCTTTTCCATTAGATATATAAAGAATGATATTAGATACCTATTTTATGATTCTGAAACTCAAAAAGTGTTTGTCTCTAGAGACATTAAATTTCTGGAAGGCGAGTTTCTTAAGAGTCAAGATAACAACAAAGTAAATAGAAGTCATCGAGTCTGGTGAGACCAATGAAGTTCTTACATCAGAAATTGAAGATATAATGGAAGATGACACGTCAATACCTCTTAAA